>BGNK01002144.1:0-16538 GCA_003297005.1 Symbiodinium sp. clade A Y106 | reverse complement strand
GCACCACCTGCCGCCCCAACAGAGCAAGGCGACCCGTGCGACTGGCGGCAGGAGACTGCACAGGGATCCTGGTTGATGCAATCATCGTTGGCAATCCAGGAGCAGTCGCAGCCGTTTGCGGAGCGCTGCATCATGGTCGTGTTGCTCGTGTTCGTCAAGCCACGGAGGCCGGGTGCTGCGGCAGCCAGAGCTGCAAGCGTGACCGCGTTGAAGCACAAGCGCGAGAACATGGCTCTTCGAGTGGGTTGGTGGGAAGGAATCTCGGAACAAATCGAAAGACCTTGCCTTTGGGCCACTGAATGCGATCACGGAAGGGCGGCCAGATCCATGTTGACCATGATGGGAATCACCCCTGGGGGCTTTTGAGGGATGAGGGGGTGCATCACACGCGGCCGCGACGACGTGTCTGTCTTCGTTGGCAGAAGCTCCAGAAGCTTCCATCAATCTCAATGCCAGTTGCTCCCAAGCGAAAGCCTTTCCTTGATTCATACTCCCCTAAATATCGCTTACAATTACAGGACGACCCCATGGCAAGCAAAAGGTCACTCCAATGAGAAACAAGTGAAGACTTCGCACACAGCCTCCAGCAGCGGCTGGTCGACCTGAGGCTGTGTCTATGCCAAGGGAAGACCCTAAGACCGCGGTGGAAACCTGCGGAGTCAAGCGATGGGGAGCTGGAGATGACGGTGCTGTATGCGGTGGCTGCGGTGGTGGATCGCACGTTGGTTCTTGAAGTGCTTGCATCGGCTGTCGAAACGACAGTGCTCGAGCGGCACGTGCTCGAGTCAAGGTCGGAGCTTTAATCGGCGGTGCCGGGACTGGTGGCTGAACCCTAGTGCGAATCGCGAGTGCGTGAACCGCCAGCGCTTGAAGCGATGAGCTCGAATAGGGGCCACACCACACCCCCTGCTCTACTCTGCATGCGAGGCACTGTGTTGGTGGCCTCTGCAAACCTCTGCTTCAACAAAGCTGGCTTGATGCGCTCGCCTCGGTGAGGCAGTGAAAGCTGGACTCCTGACTCCTGCACTCCTGACCGCCGTCACGAAGAGCTTCACTGAGTAAGGCTCGTTTCCTCTGCAGCGCACTGCTCGCGAACTGAGCAGCATGCACCTGACAAGATCATCCAAGGCCACGTTGGCTTTTGCTGGCTGGCCTTTCAGCTTTCAGCCGGCAAGGCTTTCAAGCGCTTCAAGAGACGTGTCTGATCTTCTCTGCCAAGGAGCCATCTCTGTCGGCAGTGGCACGTCCATCGCCTCTGGCAGAAGTCACACCGACAGCAGAGGAAAGGCGACAGCGACATGGAGCAAAGGCCTCCAAGTGTTCCACCACGACCTCCAGATGGTTGCGCAGAGAGGCCAGGGCTGTGGCACCGGAAGAGACATGGGCATGGTCTCCGAGCCTTTGAAACACAATAAGACCATCGATGCCAAGTTTGCCGCCACTGCTTCCGAGCGACTCCGGAGCTCTCGGTCGTCCCGGTCCCCCTTTCCTGCAGGCTTGGACTCTTGGACTGCCAAGCTCTGGCTCTTGCTCTTCTTTCCCCACCGCCCTTTGGCGCCTTGCCGGCGATTCTTCGGAGTCCGCCAGCGTGCCTGACAAGCTGCCGGGAAGCGTCGCTCACACGCGAGGATAGCACTGCAATCTTAAGTCTCTTCGTGTGGCATCGCTCCTACACTTGCGGATCTCTTCGGGTAAACAGACTGGTGTCTGTCGAGCCGCAACCTGAACGAAATCCGCATTTGGCCTGCCAGTTCCGTTTTGGCTGTGTCAAGGATGGCATCGCGCAGAAATGCACGCACCATCTGTTTGTCCTTGCGAGGCTTATGGAAATGAATTGGTGCATGCTCCGATGAATGCCGTCTGAACTCTAAGAAATCTCCTCTTCCTCCTGCTGCTTGGCAAGTACGGCGTCCCTGTGCCGCTTTTCATGTACGCGGCGTCTCTGAGAGTAAGCGTCCTCTCCTGAAGCGCAAAGCATATTTAAGAGCCCAGCCAGCGCCAATGCCACATCATGCCACATCGTGTCCGCGTTAAGGCTGCCACTCCGCTTCCGCCACGCTTTCAACTCCTACAAGGCTTCGAGCCGCATCAGACTATTGCTATTGAGGCTTCGGCTTTGGTCCTCCGCCACCTCCGCCGCGAGTGCTGCCGCGCCACCCGGTGCCAGAGTTAGGCGTGGGTCGCGGCGTTCTGAGGGCACCTGGCAGTGAGCGAAGCTTATGTTTTGCTGCTGTGACCGAGGACTCAGTGAGGAGTCATTTCGCTGAGGGTTCTGCGGCGCGCGGAGCTGAAAGCGCGTTCGCATCGAATTCAACAATGCTGTGAATGTTTTGGACCTGGACTCAGCCGAATACCTTACAAGATCGGCTTGCCGCTTGCGGCCTCCTGCAACTTGCGCTCCAGATCCGCTATGGCCTTCCCGTGTATGCGGCCGTGATGTGCAGGAAGTGCAATGACTCTGACAGACATTTTCTCAACCTGCCTTTTGCACTTGAGCGAGCTCTACCTAGGCTTCCGAAACAACCGAAAGCTGGGCAAAACAAGGCATGCTCACATGATTCCACGAATGACTGTGCTGGCTAGCGTCGGATGAAGTTGGCGGAACTTGGCTTTTGGCAACTTTGGCCATGGCTCGAAAGGCTCGGCGAGGACAGTGCACTGCCGCTGTCATGTTTCTGCCTTGTTTCCCCAGAGGCCTTTACACTCCAAACGACAAGGGACTGGCCAAGGGGTTTATGGAAAATGCTGAAGAAGCCGAACCTCTGCGGCCAAACCTCTGCTGTGAACCTGCTTGACCTCCGCTACCACAGGCATGTCCGCGCAGCACCACTCCCTGCAGCACCCTATGCAGGGCATCTGGCTGATCCAGCTGTTCATCCGAACACACCTTGGCCCCAGGCATGATTCGATAAATAGGCTGGCAACCATGTGCAGTCTTTCAACACACCCTCAACGAATCTTCTCGACTCCAATCGTGCTGCAGCGGTTTGCGAAAGACTAAGTGGGGAATCTCCCAATTTCTAGGACGGGGCAAGTGTTCCACCAGTGACTGTCCATGTAGAAGCGTGGACGGACGGTTCTTCGACACCTCTAAATTAGACTTCGCAGCTCGGGGCTCAACTCGCGCCATCCGCCGTCCAGGACAATCACTTGCCGCGGCGCCGCGGCCAAACTGCCTGCCTGGACAGAGCGCTCGCAGTCAGCGAGCGGTGTTGACTAGTCTTGACAGGCGTGCCTCCACAGCATCTGGACCTCAATGCATGCACAGAGCGTGCAATTGCAGAAAGGGCAGCACATCCAGCATCAACAAAAACTCCCATGTGAATGTGGCTGCGACAACGACAGTAACTTCAGTATTTTTTTGGATAGCCATGGTCTCCTGCCTCTTTTGGCGTGATGGTGAGACCGTGGAGTGGCTTTAAAAATGGCGGTTGACTGCGTTCTCACATATGTATTGAATTTGCCTGTTTGTGTTGGCATAAGGAGCAAAGGGACGAGCCATGTATGATTCCCAAATGAACTTGTTCGTGTAGAACAACCAAGTTTGCCTAGGTCCCCCCACTCTCCTCTTGCCAATGTGGAACATCTGTGCCGAATCTGGCTGGCTGGTAACTTACTTGGCGGAAGGGGTCTTGCTGGGGCGTACGCATAATACGTCCAGCCAGCTTCGCGCGTTTTTCCATCAACATCTCTGAAAAGAGTTTTACCTTTTTTGCCCACCTACTTCTGCATTAGCTGTCTCAATGACTCTTGCTTTCGTGTTTGCTCTGTTTACATAAGTGGTTTCCATTCCTAAAATCTACCGTAAGCCTCGCAGCTGCAAAGCGTTAACTTCTTACTGCATGGCCTGTGTCAGATGAATCGTTTCAAGCCCATACAGCAACTTGTTCTAGATGATGGCATCATACACGTGAAGTTTCCAATGCTTTGGGCAGTTGACGGAATTCCAGAAAGCACTCAGCTTGAACCATACCTTGAGAATTTGATGCATTTTATGGTTGAGTTCATGCCTGATGTCCATTGCCTGGGTAATTTGATGTCCTGTGTAAGTTGCCTCATTCACCCTTGTTAGTCGTGTGCCATCTGCGAACTTAATGATACTGCTACCGTTCATTTGCAACATAAGAACATTTCTCTCTGTTCAATCTTAGCCCCAATTGAGGTGATACCTTCTCTATTTCGTGCAACAGGTTACTGCATGCTTGCGTGCATGTTGTGATCATAAGTGTATCGTCAGCATGATACGCTCTGTCAAAGTCAAACCCTTCGAACCGTGCATTTCGCGTTCTTGCTGTGATATTCCTGCTAATGTCATGATCAATCACGCTCATGACCAGAAAAAACAGATATGGTGAAAGAGGACAGCCCTGTCTGATACCTGAACTCTGAACTTTAGTCTTGGATGCGCCATATTCATCTTCCACATAGAACTTTGGATCCTTGTAACAGTCTATGAGGACATCAATAAAGTGCTGATGCACACCTCTGCGCTCTAAAGCTGTAGCCATTCTGTCATGTTGAATCCTGTCAAACTCTTCTCCCAATCAAGTAGTGTGATGATTAAGTTAGTCCCCCGCTGCTCTGCGATGTCTTGTACGCGTCTTGTAAAGAAAATAGCGTGAGAGGTGCTACGAGAAGGCCTAAAACCACATTGAGTAGCAGATAGGGTGGGGTCAAGCACGACCTGCAAACGATTCCGGATCCCGCACATGTATATTTTGTACACAGAATTGAGAAGTGAAATAGGTCGACAAATTGATGGTAGAAAGGTATCCCCTTTCTTGTACAATGGCACAACTCGAGCCAAGCAAGCATCTTCAGGTATCTGTGATGTGGACCACCAACCATTTATTATGTCTAGAATACGAACGCGGTTTTGCTTATTCATCAATTTGAGCAGTTCCATTGTGAGACCGTCTGGTCCCGGTTGCTTGTTGTTCTTCATGCTCTTTAAAGCTGCTTCAAACTCCTCATAACTGAAACAATCTACGTTGAATGCACTTGTTTTTTTCTTTCGATGGTTAATGTGTTTGTGCTATGCCAATGCTTCTCTTCCAAATATTTCGCAATAGTCTCCGCTTGGTAGTAATCATTCAAGATTTCTAACAGTTCTAACAGTTCCAAAATCATGCACGCGTCCTCATCATCACCACAATCGCTGCGACATGCAGCTGGATGTGGGCCGTACGACAACTTGTTACCTCGGTAGCATACTGACGATGTCCACTATTCGACCCAGGTCTGTGGCAGGAAGTATTCGGTGCATAATTAGGTTACTTGCTCTCGTAGCCTTTCTGCTCCAGCGGATTTGGTCATCCAAACTCCACCTCCAGTTTGCAAACCTCGTGCTCCGCGCTGGCGTTTGGAAGACTACGCCGGTATGGCCACCTGTGTACTTCTGCTCCCAAGACCACTTCATCTCAAGATGCGCACCACACTGTGGCGGGAGCACGAAATTTGCTCGAAGCCAGGACTGTAGCGACTTCGTGCGATGTTTTGAGCGGTGGGGAACAAAGAAGCCTCGCAAAGTGCCAGCAGGCTCCTGCTTCACTAGATGAGAAAGCACCCTTGATCAAATCATTGCCAACCTGTCACACTGCTGTCACACTTTCACTTTTACTTTTACGAGTCGAAGCTCGTGCCCATTCCCTCGCCTGTTCGTGAAGCGACGAGTCTCCGAGACCAAACTCTTTACTGGGAGCACGGAGCAGTGTTTGGCACACTGAACAAGTATGAAGTTACCACATTCGGCCCGAATGCTGCAGTTATGGCGGTCGAAGACAGCCCGGATGCATCTAACTTGACCGAGTGGCTTGGGAAGAGCACCACGGTGCCTTCCTCGTCATCCACCAGCAGCTGCTGCAGCCTTTACAAGATGCATGGTGCTTACGACCAAATGCCCGGGGCTGCCAAGTATGCTCCGCCCATCTCATGCCTGGCGTCGTGCTCCTCCACGCCCCAGCACAAGAGCTCCGCCTACACTGCACTTCGCACCGCAGACGAGAGAAAAGAGTGAGCTGGGGCCATAGCACCAAAGTGTTTGAGAAGCTTGGCAGTGTTCGAGGCCTTTCCTGCAAAAGCGATCCCGAATCGAGGCTAAAAGCTCGTTTCGGAGCTGGGTTCCTGGCTTTGGCCGATCTCCAATCGGTGCATCAAGACGTAAACTCGAAGTCGGATTTCTATCCTGAAGCAACCGCGCTGTTCAAGCAGATCTTGATCATGCTTATCCAAGGTCAGACGACGCGGGCCGGGGCATAGGGACGCCTAGGGCCTGGGGAAGTGGGCACATGGATGGGCAGCCCAGCGACCGCGGCAGCCCCTTGCAACAACAGTGCTTCCTGCCAGCGATGAAGCACACAACAACAATCCAACAGTTTGGCGTCCATGTCGTTTTTCGCGAAGACTTGCGCCCGGGCCAGAGCCTCATCAGCCAACACTGCGTGCACTTGTCCCCAGGCATCGTCAAGAAAGCCTGGCATAAGCGAGGAGCACTTAGACACGTCTCCGAATGCAGAGAGAGCCTGGTAGCTTGCCCAGGCTTGCTCACTTCGCAGGCGCTCCCGGTCTGCACCGTGACAAGTCTCGTAAAGCGGCATTCCGAACAGGCGGTCAAAGTCGTGTGATCTGGTGCTCTCCGGGCCCACCTTGCGGTGGAACCTCCGGAAGCGACATCTCCTTGCGAATTATGCAGGATGTCAGCTCCATCTTTGGAGAGTTGGCTTGTCTCCGTGTCATCCCAACCCACATCCTTCAACTCACAAACCCTCCTGCGGTGGATTTCAAGACAAACGGCCTCGTGATCATGCTTTTGCTCGAGGGCTTCTGGGCGGGATTCCAGTGCCTGGCAATTCCAACTCCCACTTTCGACACCTCCGGCTCAAAAACATGGCTTCAGCATCCCACCTCGCCGAGCTCGGTCATGGCAAGTAGCCGGCCGGCTCCATGAAACGAAGCGCAGAGCTCTGCAGAGTGGAAGGAAGTGGGGGGTTTCTGGTTTCTCCCTTTGTCTGTCAGACCTGCTTTCCTCTCGAGAAAAATCACTGGAAGATGGCTTCACAAGCGATGCACTGCCACGCAGATAGCCGGAAGGCCTCGCGAACAGCGACAGCTCAAAGTGGCCATGCCATGCAAACCTTTTCTCAAAGGCTCAACTGTACGGGACAGGCAGACTCCTGACCCAAAGCCTCAGCAATTATCCAGCCAGCAGACAGCACAATCACTGACCGCCAGTTTTGGCGTAGACGTGATGTTCGGCCGCATCCTCGCAGCATAACACAAGGGTGGAGAAAGGATTTTGTTTGCCATAATTAGCCAGTAGCCACAGAGTGGAATCCTGGTACAATCTGTTGTACAACAAAGACAAGCCATTCATGATCATCGCGGTCATACTAAACGCAATCTTTTATCATCCAGCTTTCATCATCTTCCCAATCCATCACCAAGAAACTTCTAGCTTCCCAGAAATATCCTCACATCATCCCTCAAGCTTGTGGTAAGATTATGCTGGAAGGCATTTCGCAAGTTGCAACCAAGTCCCACCAGCTAGCAGAAACACTGAAGAGTCAGAAGCATGCGGGTGGCTTAGGCAGTTTCAGGCCGTGAAGACGATATCGAGGATAATCTGAAGGATAATGCAAACAAACAGTTGTGCAACATTTTGCATCGACACCATCCAAACTGTGGCTATGCAAGTACCTGCATTTAAAGAGGTACCCAGCGTTCCAACACCGCCACCGGACCCGTCTGGTAGTTATTGATTTATCGTACCAGACAGGATCCAGCGCAGGGCAGGGAAATGCTCAATGTTGTGTGGATTCTTCCAGGCAGTTGCTGTTGCCACAGAACTTGGCGAACTTTGTACGGAGAAGATACATGTGAGAAACTCGGCATGCTCCCTGCCCCTTTGAACGCAACTTAAATCATGCACTGTACTGCTGGAGCTGGAAATTGGCTTCGACTGATGCTCTTCCTGCTCATTGCAGCACAACGAGCGCATTGTGTTTTGCTGCAGCTCGTCTGAGCGCAACTGAAGTCTTGTGTAGAGGCGCTGCCCTCCAATGACACGGAGAACGGAGGACAATAGCAGCCCACGGCTGGAAAAACGAGATGAATCTGGGAAGCATCGGCACTATGTGACTATCACATCCCGAAGGTGTGGTTATCTGTCTATCCTTGCAACGGCTGACAAACATGATGAACGTTATGAAGCTGCCGCTGCATCAACATCGACTCATTGCAGAAAAAAGTACGAAACAAGGACTCGCTCGTTTGGCTGGAAACGGGTGCGCTTACAAGAACCTAAACGGCCGAAACCGCAACTGCAGTTTGCATCAACATGATTTGCAATCTCCCTTCCCTACTTTCGTCGGAGCATTTCTAAGAACACGTATCGTCTGCTCTAGCAACCATTCAGGCTTTCCCGAGAAGACAGTTTTCTCTGACCGTCAGTATTCATAACCAACATTTGCTGGAGGCATGACTCCACATGCGAAGGCCCTGAAAAGAATTGAGATCTGAGGACTTGTAAATGTCAAACAGGCCTGCCCTGTTGCTCCATCGGCAACTAATCTTTCTTCACGACACGCATGCCCTGTGGCAAAAAAAGCAGCTCCACATAATTTGCTCTCCTAGCCTCATGACCCCCAACCCAAACATCGACAGTCCGGGGCCCATGGCACCCTGTCGGTGAATGACTCCGTCGATGTCTGCACAGCCCGAATCCAACAGTGCGAGTATGCTGTGGCCAGAACTCTCCAAAAAAAGGCTCTCTAGCATTTCAGAATACACTGACGGAAGACTGGAGTAAAACATCCATGCACTCGAGGCTTGGCCCACCGCCTTCGTCTGGCGCTCTGGCCACTGTTCGTGAGTTCGTGGGTGCTTTACGATTTCCGCCACCATTCCCCCACTTTCCTCGGAAGACTCCGTCACCGGGATCCAAGTGGGGTGGCAAACAAAACAGCAAAAGCAAAAGGCGGCGGGTCTTCCCAGCTGCCATTACAAAAGAAGCTCCGCCAATCCATGCAAATCCCGGGTCTTCCATTATACTTGACCTGGAGAGTGCAGAGCTGACACGGAGTCAGGTGCTCTGGTGTTTAGAAACAGTGTTTATGTATGGCTTTCATCGTAGTCTTCGCAAATCTTAGCAAATACAATAAGTACCCATTGCTTGCGCGCAGTTCACAAGCAATGTTTTTCACTCAGCGCACCCGGCCGGTTGGCTCTACCAGATAGACTTATCCTCATGGCCTTGCAGCCAAGAGCACGTACCTTGGAGAAGCCGACGAGCCAGGGCAAGCGAGTTGTCCGAGCCGAGCGGTGTATTTCCGGTTTGCTCAGAGCTGGATGATGTGTCTGCGATGCTCCCGCTCCCCGGTTGAGGCGCTGCTTTTGCTGCTGGCGCCTGACCTGACGAGAGTGCGGCTTGGCCGAAGCTCCAAACACGCAGGGCAGGGTCCACCCAAGCCCCAAGGCCCCAAGCCCTCCCCCGTGTGACCTGCTGGAGTCGCTGGAGTCCTTATGAGCGATGCGCAGCTCTGTCAGCGTCCTTTTCCGATCGATGAACTCGCTGAACTCCTCGCAACTCTCATGGGTGCACTTCACGAATCCTTCACAACACCTCAGCCCGATTTAGCTTGAAACTCTTGCCGTACTTTCTGCTCCCACTGCAATACCTGATCTGAATCTGAACCTTGCTCGCATCGGACTCCGGCTAGCGAGCAGAGGCCAGTGGTGGAGAAAAATGCATAGCTCGTGAGCGAGCACGCATGCCGCGGTTGCAGCGTGCTCTTGAGATGTGCCTCATGCAATGAGGGACTGCCTGTCCTTGGGATTCTCCTCCACGGCAGCCTGCATGAGTCCACTTCAAGAGGATGTCACGACACTTTAGAATAGAAAAAATCCAAAAAATCTTATTAGTTTAGAGAGCAGGTCACCATGAACACACAGAGCTTTCGATGGTGGGAGTCGCCCTTGCTGGATGCCATGACGAGAGGCAGCTCAGATACGATCCGAGTGCCACGGCACAATATCGCAGTAGAGCAACTCTATACTCTAAACTAAGAAGAAGCTTGATCCAACAATATCCAGCAATACAGCAAAAGTTCTTGCGACATGGCACAAGGCGATCGGCTGCGCCTTGTTACAGACCACAGACTTCGAACCATCTCTCTTGCCGCAGCCGCAGCCCAGCTGCAGACTTGACTTTTCCTTCCGCACTCACCTTCTTGGCCGGACTGCGAGCCACATCACCAAGGCTCCCGAGAGCGCAGATGCGCAGCATGCGCAAGCGACCGCTGCCAGCTGCCAAGGCGCCTCCGGGAGCAATAGTCAATGCAACTTCGAGTTACCACAGTACCACTGCATCAAACTGTTTCCAAGTCCAAACGAAAAAAGCACCTGCCTGATCCGCTCGGGATGGGCTGGAGCTGTCCGCACAGGCTTCCTGACAACACGCCCCGTCACGATCTGCCACGGTGCCACGGTATTCAAACTCTGACATGAAAGTTACGGAACCGTGATGCTTCGTGCAGCAGCGCACCTGTCTGTCTCCCTCCCCCTGCAGAGGCTTCACCTCAGAAAGCGGCGCTGCGTCGTCTTCATCCTGGGGACACCAGAGCAAAGCAGGCAACCGCCAACCACACTCCGACACTCCCTGCCTCGTCGGCCGCCTGCCGCCACCAGTCCTCGGAGCTTCGACGAGGGCGCGACTAGGCCCCTAGGCTTTCCAAAGCTTCAACGGACTCCTAGGAATCTCGGTAGCGTCGAGCTGCCATGTTTTTCTCTGTCTGCGAGATCGACATCAAAGGCTTCAGGCAGGAGCTCAAGGACCAGAAAAGGTCCGGGTGCTCGAACTCCTGCTGCGACAGCATCAACTTGATGCCTTGGCTCTGAGAGGGCCTTCTCTCATCGGCTTCGGCATTGCTTCAGCTCTCAGCTCGCGGCGGTGACGCTCTTTCGGTGCAGCGAAGCAGGCCGGACAGTTATCCGCGATCACTGGCAGCCTCCAAAGTACAAGCAATGTCACTCGGAATCTGCATGCGAAGCGCGCCTGTTGTCTTTGGCGAACTGGGCAAGTGTCTTCTCTCGCACATGCACCAAAGGTCGGCAAACGCGCAGGTCTTTTGCCGCCACTGCATAGTTCGCCTGCACCGCCAAAGCTCAAACACTGGAGACTCTCCAATCTCGCGACGAGCCGTTGATTGCATTGCCTTCATGGTCCTCAGGGAGCCGTTCCGAAAAGCCGACATCAGAAAGGACTCGGCGAAGTCATCTAGGTGCCTTTCAGCCAGACAATGTTGTCTCCTCATACCCCAAAAGCCGGTAAGCAACAGTTTTATCAGATGCCGCCCAGAAACTGCCCCAGACAAAGAACCTGTGGTGCTGCCCAGTATATGCATGCGGGTGTGAACAGGCAGTCGTGCTTGCCTTCATACCAATCCGAACTTCGAAGCAGGTTTTGCACGCTAGCGAGACCAGCCAAGCAGCATTGTAGCCGTTCTCACGCATGCAAGTGTACCTGAGTTCCGCATCACACTGTCGAACCGCTGCGGGCATGGCTGCTGAAGACATGGGGACTGACAAGAGTGCGAATTCAATCTTCCGCCGGGAAGCAACATACCTCGCTTCATCCGTGCGCAGAAGGAACCTGGCATCAAACCCATGCAAGATCATGTGCTTCAGTGCTGAGTCTGCCATGCATGTCCTCTGCAGCAGTTTTATCAGCTGCCACGTAGCAAATGGAAGGCTTCTTCGGGTCAAGGTGACACTTCGCCATCTCGATCAACGGTTTGGAGAGGAAGTGATAGGTGACACCAAGGGCTTTCATGTAATCCTGGCAATGCACGACGGCATTCCCAACAGCAAGCCTAGAACGCAATCGAAGTGCGGCTGGGCTTCGATGAGAGGCTGCGGTGAGAACTCGGGCGTCTCAGGATTTACCTCAAGACGATGCCGGCACAAGCGTGTCATTATCGAACAATTATTCGTGACTCCCGCCAAGTCCGTTTTCTGCAAGTGGCTGTTGCCGCAGCAACCTGAAATTTTACAGGAGAGCGCCGCTGCAGCTCCAGCAAGACATGGAGCATGGTCAGGCTGTCCTGACGAAACGAATCTGCCCCGGGACCTTCCATTTTCTGATGCCTTCAGCTCTGGTGGGCGTCCTTGCCACCAGAGAGGCCCACGAGGAGACGATCCCCTTCTCGGATCATGTCATACCTGAGCTGACAACTCTCGGTTCATGAAGAAGCTCTACTCGTAGCATTCACGAAACGCACTGTACGGGGTGAGGAGAAAGCCTGAACACCGAGTTACTCCTTGATGCCCCCAGCGACTTGGCTGCGGAGCGATTTCGGCACTTTCGGGGTCAGAGCAGTGCTTGGATACGATGGAGTCGGGCCTCAACTGTGGGCGAACTGAACACACAAACCCAAATAATGCAGGCCTATATATGCGACGGCAAAGCACTGAAAAACAAAACAGTGCACTTGCCATTCCAGGATCAAGCTCCGTCAGCCAAAGCAATGCTGCCGTCATCCTAGATGCAAAGCTACCGGCACTAGCGCTACAGAGACATAGCATCTGCAGCAGCCACTACCGCACGTCATAGCCTTAGCATCGAAGATGCTGTTGCAACTTGTTTCAGCCTTAACCTGTTCTGTTTTGTTTGGGAACGCCAACACTCGGGCTCTTGCACCCTGAGAGTCACTGCCTATCATGTTAACACTCGATAGACACTCATAGTCGTGGTCAGCCTCCTGGTAGTCATCAACGTCACTAACTCTACCATCACCATCATCATCTTCGTCTTCCTAGTCTTTATCAAAGCCACATCTGCAATCTGAAATACAATAGCTGGATCCAAAACGGCCGTGTAATGTCGAACCACGAGCCTGAAAGTCGAGACCGAAATTAAATAGTTACAGGCTCATCTGCATCATCTGGAATGGTCGCACAGGTTCTCTTTGAAATGAGTCAACAAAATTAAACACACGACAACTACAGCCACCACAACAACCAGAGCCGTAACCCCTCATGCACAGCGCGAGTCCTCGTCGCACCCGAACTCGAAGGCCACGATGTCTTCATCAGCATCTGGTGGCGATGCAGAGCCTTCACCTCGATGCCACAACGGCAGGCAGGGTGACATTGCTGCAAGGACCCATGGAGTGCCCTTCTTTAGGCCCTGGGCCCTGGGCCCTGGGCCTGGCTCCGAGCCGGCCGAGGTCGACTCGGCAGCTTCGGCCACCACCGAAAAGGCAGAGGCATTCGGACCTGAGCGCATCGCGTCGGAAAGCTGAAGAGATATCCGTATCGTCATATCCTCGATAGGACTTAAGCACCCGGCGCTCCACTACCTCCGCTGCACAACGCTCCCTCCCGCTTCAGCTCAAACTTCCCTGGGCCTTTGCCGCAGTGAACACGGCGCCCTCTGCATCTAGGAGCGGCGGCACATCGCTTCTCAGCGCGGCCGCAGCATCCGTGGGCAGGGCGAACCACGTCTTAGGATGTCTCATGAAACTGACATTAAGAAAAGAAAGACGCGCCCTCGGAAGGAAGAGAACACTGGCACCAAGCTACCAAGTGGGCATACTCGGCATCCAGGAGCGGACATTTGGTAGAGGACAGCGGAATTGGATTCTCACCTGGTGGTGAATGTCGCTGCAATGGGAAGCAAGAGTCTAAGATGCACCCTAAGCCCTAAGCTTTTCGAACGATATCTGAGGAATCTTGAGTGCCGAAGCTGGGCCGGGCCCCCTCCCGCCTTTGAATGTTGTGGCCAAGGCAGCATCGGCAGCTGCCAGCACATCTTCGGGCGGAGGGCTGTCCTCGAACGTCGCGCGTCGGCTGGTAACTGCAGCCATCTGCTCATGGCTTTTGTGATCCCTCGGACCTTCGCACGGCACAGGCTAGCTTCCAGCTCCCGCAGAGGGCTGCTCTGCAGCACCGGAGGCACCAAGCTGGAGAGCCACTCCCGGTCCTGGACATCGCTCCAAGGCGCGAAACAGGGGAGTCCAATGAGTCCGCCGCTCTCGAGGCCTGCTGTGGAGTCGCCAAACGGTGGTACCATTCCCCCGTCTCAACGCAGAAGCTGTACGCTGGCAGCAGCCGCCAGCCGTTCCTTGCTATCCACTCCTCAGCTCAGCCAGCAGAAGTCTCTACGCTGCTCGAGTCTTGCGCACGTCTCTCCTATTGAGGTGGTGAGACAGCACAGCAGATTGAAAGCTAGCTGCCACCGCGGAGGCCAGGAGCTCCACGTCCTCGTCTGACATTGCGAAGTGAACACCAAGTCGAACGAAGCCTCTGCGAGCGGAGCGGGGAGCAAGCACCGACGAGGGCACCGAAAGGGCCGCCGCAACCCCTTCAGCCACACCTGGTCGTAGCACTTCCTGGGCGGACCGGAGCAGCGCCTGGCTGGACACAAAGATGCACGTCCGGGCCAAAGGCTGCCCACTGCAAAAGATCTGCAAAGCTCCTCGTCGAAGCTTCGTGCCAAGTCTGCATCGATGCCCAGCAGCTTTTGGGCGTACGGCCCGGCACAGGCACAGCCTCCTCGAGCCTGAACCGAGAGAGACTTTGCCCCGGCCCGGGCTCAAAGGATGCCAGGGAGGGCCAGGGCCTGGATGCCGAACAAATCGTTCAACCTGGGGCCACACTGTGCTGCGGTGCTGTCTGCTATGCTGTCCCGCCACAGCTTGCGTTTTTGCTTTTTCCTCGCATTTTTCTCCAAGCTGCAAAGCAACCACGTAGTTGTAGTGCAGATGCAACCCGCCACTCGGCTTGTTCCCGTAGCGGATCATGAACGACACGATAGCCGCGCGGTTCTGTCCAGCCTCCATCTTGCCCAGCACCTCAATGCCTGGCACTGCGCAAGCAGCAACAGCAATAATATACCATGTAGCCATGCATTCCTACATACCTCAAGCCCAGGCACGTGGCTGCAACGCCCATCTGTCCAACAGCACACGGAGGCCGCGGTGCTCCACCTCCGCCAAAAAACAAAGGCTTCAAACCTATAAGTCAAAACTGCGACTACCTGACCTCTACCATCTGCTCGGGGAGCAGCGTGTGCAAGTGATACACCAAGCCTAACCGGACAGGGGGCTGCTCCGCACAAACAGAACATGCAACAGAACATTGAGAACGGAACAGACTTTGGATCCCGCCTGTGCGGATGCAGCCAACAATGTCGGGCGTGCCAGCTTCTTCGCGATCTTCCGCGTTCTGAATGTAGGAGTGGCCTGCAAAGTGTCGGAGACAGGGCGACCCACGAACTGCTCTCTTCGACGTTGGAGTGTCCTTGCTGGTCCACGAAGAAGACAACACCACCACCAGGGACTGCCGGCACCGCATTTCGCAGAAGCCTCAGCCCAACGTCTAGATTCAGCAGCGACTTCCGGATTCTGCATCATATCTAGCCACTATCGACATGAAAACGGCTGTGCTGGGGCCCGCGCCTCTTCTTCACCTGGAGCAGGCCCACAGAGCCAGGGCCTCCCAGCAGCTTGTGCCTCAGAGCCCGAGCTACTCCTCCTCTGAACACGTCTTCCTAGACAGCACAGGAGCTGCTCTTCGGTGCCTGCCCAAGGTGAGCGCTCCGTCCTGTACTCAGCCAAGTGGCGGGGAGAAGAAAGCGACGTCCACCGAAGCATCGGGCCTTAGATCTCATGCCATCGGCTGGACACTGCGAGCGGGAAACACGAAGAATCACTTCAACTGACTGCTGTAGGCTTCCCATGCTTTCATACGACATCGGTAGTCGAGAGCCATCCGTTTCTCAGCCACGCTGCCAGGCTGGTGGGTTCAAGTCCGGCCGCAAGTGCCCAGCAGTGGCTGCAAAGTCCCAACAAGCGATCCCACCTTAGCACGAGAGTCGAAATCGAAGCGCACTGCACCTAACTACTTGTCGTTCAGGCCAGGACCGTGTTGGTGGATTCGGCTCGTCAGTCCCGGCACGTCTGCCAGCAGCCCAGTAACGTTGGAGGCTGCAGACAGTACACAAATCGAGGCTGCCCCTTTCCTTGCATCGCGGAGCTTTGCGGCTTACACTCAAAGTTTCTGTCTATGCAACACATGCAGCATGCACAGGCGAAACCCAGATGCGGAACAAGTGTCGTGGACTGCACCTTCACCAATCTCTCCAAGAGCTCCTGTCACGACGGCAACGGCAGTCTGCGACTCTCACGCAACCCACCCCGTAGCCTTCTCATCCAAGAGCCCTGTCCGGCTGTCCAGCGGCAGGGTGCAAACCTTCGCAACTTCACATCGTCTCAACTTGGCTCGCATGCTTTTGTCAGAAGTGTTGCTTGCAGGAAATCCGAGGCTACCAGAGGACAGTTTTGTGCCTGCACCAGAGTGCATCCATCCCGAACGACTAAATCAACAAGTGACACGCTGTTGATGCCACTTGCTGCTATTCTGTGGTCACTGTCGTCTGCGAAGAAACTAACGCAAATTGGGGGTCGAGCCTTTCAAACAGCTTTTCGGTAAGCTTTCAAGGACCCCTCCAACAAAATTTGCCCACATGAAGGCCAGCTCCA
>BGNK01002143.1:79111-110797 GCA_003297005.1 Symbiodinium sp. clade A Y106 | reverse complement strand
AGCTAGGTTTTAGAGAAATTGGTTTATCAAGAAGAGGCTCGTTCCGTTATTAGCCAGCTCCAAATTCATTTTGATTTTAGGATTGGGCTGTGGAGCTAGGCTGGGGGCCGTAGTTGTGCACAAACAAATCACTTTCTTGAGGGTTTAGGGTTCAGGGCTTCGGGTTTAGGGTTCAGGGTTCAGGGTTTAGGGTTTAGGGGGCGTTTTTTTTAGAACAGGGTTTAAAGAGGGTTATAGGCATAGGCGGCATAGGATTTCGTGTATGGCTTCAGGGTATACTATGCTACAACGGCCAGTGAGACCCTAAGGAATAGTATTGACAATGATCCATGCTTATACATCAGTGTGCCCGTTTTCGCGGGAAAGACCAAAGTCACGATTGGCCCGAGACTTGAGCATGACGACAGATGCAGCAGCAGCAGCAGCAGAGCCATGAGACACCGACAAAATGTACAGCAAAAACATAAATGTTCAGAGCAATATGTGATGACACCTATTTTCAGACTTGCCGAGCGTGCTGTATTGCCACACATGTAGTACTGGAAGGATGGCTTAGCATAGTTGTGATGAAGCGCGGTGTATACCGACAACGACACTCGCAGCAACACATGTTAAAACGGGCGCCATGCATACAGACACTGTATCACGTGTTGAAGAGTAAACCTACGTGCATTCAGCAGCCCAAGCCCTGCATCCCAACATCCTTGAAGGTTTAGGGTTCAGGGGAACCCTAATAACCTCAAAGATTTGGAGCGCTATCATTATTATGATCCCGATCACCCTAATAAGCCGAGAAGGACCCTCGCTGCAGGTTGCGATTGGTATGTTGTCTACGTGGCTTCCGCGCGGCTCGGTGTGCCCGTTGTTCCTTGGGTCATATTGATTTCAGGCAACAGCTCACCAGACACACAGCCAGAAAGAAAGTCCCCGCACTCCAACGATTCAGCATTGCACTTTCAACACTCGGTTCAGTGAGTCTAATGTACGAGTGAAGTTGCGGCGCACTACAAAAGGTTCTCCAGAGCGCACTTTGAACTGTATGACTTTGAGGATGCGCAGTAACTGTCAGCGGGAATTCCTGCTCCTCCTCCTGCGACTGCTGCTGCTGTTTCTCCTCTGGACTCCTCCAACTCCTACTACGACTGCTACTGCTACTGCTACTGCGAAGACGATGACTACGACGACGTCTACCACTACCACCACTGCTGCTGCTACTCCTGCCGCTCCCTGCTACTGCTGCTGCTGCTGCTACCATTGGCACCATTGGTGAGTTATGTTGTTCTTTTTATGTCAAGTCACCAGACATCACAGCCTTCAAAAAGACACAGTTGTGGCTTTGTAAAACCAGTTGTTGCCATCCCATTGGCCAGTGGACAAGGCGACAACTTGGCATGAACAGATCTTTGGAATAAGATGCAGTAGGTTAAACTTCATTAAACCTCGATATAGACTGTGGTCGACGCTGATTTATCCGTAAACTTTTAATGTTACCATACTCAGCATTTGCGCTCAAGTTCCCGTTGTGCCGCTCTTGACTCGCGATCCTTCCCCATCAATGACCATGAGAGTCCCAGAAGTGGTTGGTGAACATGAGCTTCTGGTTGAGTCGTTTGATCTCAGTGACAACGATGAAGAGAACCAGTATCAGCATGAGGCTCCAAGCAGCATTTGCGCATTCCCGTGGAGGCTTGCTGCAATCATGGCTGTCTGTGTTGTTGGAGCTTGCTTAGCCTTGACAGATCGTGACATGGCGCAGGGGAGGCCCAGTGACTTCAACAACACCATCACAAGCTTCAACCCGTCCGTCCAAAAGGTCTTGTTGGATTGGAAGCTGAAGAAAGCAGTGGCCAAAGCGAAGGTCGAGAAGGAGATTTGGTGCTGGAAGCATAGGTTTTACGGAGTCGATTGTCACCGAACCGCCACCCATACTACAACGATTACTCGCACCACCACTACTAGCAGCACGGCGACTATCACCCTGGGATATTGCCAACGCGGAGAAGTCCTCTTCTCCTTCCCAAGTAGAGGCACCCGCGTTGTTGGTTGCATCAGGGGCCTTTCCTGTGACCTGGCAGGTCAAATAGCTTCATCGGTTGAAGTGTTTGAGGCGCCCGAAAACAACCAACTTGGTGAGTTCGTTCCAGCCAGTCAAAGCAATACATGGACTACCGGTCCTGGCTGCACTGTTACCAGTTGTGACTTCGAATCCCGATATGCGACTGGTGCGAATCGGGCAACCCTGTCAATGAGGAAGTATACCAGTGGCTTCGAATGTGCAGGAATTGGGAACACAAACGGCTTTATTACACAGTGCCGCCTTCCTCCGGCAACCTTGATAGACTTTTTGCACATCCCCTGAGTGCAGCGGCAATTTGACAAGATTTGTCGATTTGGGACGTGCAACGTGTAAAGTGTACAAAGGCTCGTTGCTCAGCTGATCAAGCATCAATGTGCCTTTGCTGCATGTCCGAATGTCGGTCCATGCCACCTTGGCTTGGGATTCGGGTTCAATTTCAACTCCTCTCAAACGATGGTTGAAGGTGTTGGCACTGCGGCACACAGCGCCAAAAACCCTTGTACAGATTTTGACAAGTTAGGAAGGGAAAGATCGACCAAGGAACAACTCCGAGGGTGGCCATCATTATGATTCATGATGAGAGAGTAGCGTTCAAATTTGCTAAGGTGTGTTCAGCATTTCAGCCTACTTCATCATTGCTTGTTGAGTAACAACCTGTGTTCCTTAGCAGCTCCTTGCGAGCGGAACAAATGCACTGTTGCGGCGATTGGTGGACAGTACAAGCTAGCGTCGCTTCTTTGTCGACACTACTACTACTACTACTACTACTTCTATTTCTACTTCTACTACTAGCTGAGTACTGCTTATATACACCGACCCTAAACGCTGAACTGTATTGACTCGCAGCGTCACCATCGAAAGCCCCACTCGGCAAGGTTGCCATGGCGACCGAAAAGTATTTGGATCCCGGTGCTCGAGCAAGGTCAGCCCGGGTTTAGGGCCAAGGGTCTTTCATGGGTTTTCGGCGTCAGGGTTTCGAGGTTTAGCTATTTACGGAGTTTAGACGAGTTGGGGGTGAAGAATGTGACTCTTTGGGGGGGGGGGGGGGTGAGGTGCTTCCGGTCATGTTTGTCCTCTGAGGCACAACGCCGGATCCGGGGTTTTCGATTTTGTAGCATAGTAAAGTGGGTTTAGGGTTTAGGGTTTAGGGTACGGAAAATAGGGCCGGGTTCACGTGGCACAAGGCCCAAGTCCACAGAAACGCGAGTCCTAGCGCTAGTCTAGGTGTAGGCACGCTCAGTCATTAGCTGCTCCCAGGCGACGAGACCAATTCTTGTCGTTGCAGCCGCAGCTGGCTGTCGCCGCATGGCGATTCTACTTATCCTCGTTCGTGCTTCGGGTTAGATTCGATCTCAAACAGTAATAAGAGGAATGATATATGTACTTATATATATATATAGATGTACATATATGTGTATGTATGTGCCACAGTGAGATGCCGCTTCCATGGCAGACTAGGCTACCAAAGTTCTGAGCCTGAACCTGCTTGGGGGTTTAGGGTTTGGGGTTTAGGTTTAGGGTTTTGGGTTTAGGGGTTTACGGTTATTTTGGTTTTGCGCTTGAACCTGATTAATTCTGTTGTCTGCGAGGGTCAGTGAACATTATCACCTACAGGGCCTGCATCTTCGGCGCTGCTTCGAGTCTAGGACTCGTGTGCGGTTCTGCTCTGCTACCAGCAATGTTGTCGTTTTGCAGGTCACTCTAACTATTTGGCTGCTTGCACCACCAAGCATGCATGGTATAATTGTGTTTTCCCTGGTTGTTTCTAGAACCCATGCATGCAAAACTGCACCCATTTTTAGTCTAAGCCCGAAGCCGCGACTTAGAGTTTTCCAGGTTCACCCATACCCTCTAAGCACGCAGGCACGCAGACGTAGAAGTTTCTAAAAGCTCTTCCTGGATTTCTGAGAGCTGTAGAAGCTTCCGATGTTGCACATTAATTGTGTGACTTGTTTTGTTTTGGGGTTTAGACTTGTTTCTGGGGTTCCTTGAGTTAGGAGTTCTTTTGATTGGGATCCTGCTGTTTCGGGTGTATGGCAAGGCAGGGATTCAGGGTTTAGCGTTTCGGGGTGTCGACGAGCTACGAAAAGTCTCGCACAGCAGCCAACTTGCACTGTGGCCGAGGTCGATGAGACCTGCGACGATGCTTCGAATGCCTGCCTGGCACAGGACGGACAGGGCCATTCGGGCTAGTGAATCAAGACAGCTAAGATTGTAGAAATTCGAACCTTTAGTTACAGCACCTCGTGGTTCCGCATCAGGATTGCAGCAAATTTCCCCCAACCCCCCGTTCTAATTCATCAAGATTTTCGCATGCAGTGGAGTGCTGAGAGGAGCCACTTCTCAGGAAATCGAAACCGTGCGAACAGCGAAACACCTGAAGCTTTACCTGTAGGCTCATACCCTACCCCTTTTTTAGGGTATCTACCTTTATATATATAACAGATCCTAACCACAAGATGAACACAGTCATATAGCGGCCATTAGTAATTAGAATAGGGTTTTGGGGATTCCTTATTACAATTATAGTATATGACCCCTAAACCCTATTCTAAGTATTCAGGCCCCTACATTAAGCCTCGCAGGTTTTTGTTGACCAGGTTCTGTCTCCTACCCTACCCCTCCCCCTATCCTTACCCCCCCTTCCCCTCCCCTCTTTGGGGTTTGGGTTTGTCGTCTTCTTACCGTCGTGTTCTAACGGGCTGCTGATGCTGGTAAGTGCATATTGTTATGTTTTTTTGGGGGAGGGCTTTTCAAGGGGGGTATACGACGTGGTGATCCCCAATTCTCCCCAGTACTCCTTAAGGCTCACCAAGGTTCCGGAAGGATCCCTAGTTCCCTCTCCCCTTGAGCTACCCTCCCTTAAGGACCCAACAACGAGCACTAAATCTACACCTTAAGCCCTCACTTAAGTATCCCAAAATCAACCCTAAACCCTAAACCTTAAACCCTCACTTAAGTATCCCAAAATCAACCCTAAACCCTAAACCCTCGCTTAAGTATCCCAAAATCAACCCTAAACCCTATACCCGCACTTAAGGATCCAAAAGTCGACCCTTAACCGGAAACCTGGCTCCCCCCTCAAGGATCCCTATATTACCATCGACCCTCCCTTAAGGATCCCATAGTACTTGAAGGGGCAGGGGACTTAGTAAGTTGGTTATAAGTGGGGTTATAATTAGGGTAACTCCATTTAGGGCACTTATAACTCTACTTATAACCTACTTACTAAGTCNAGTAAGTTGGTTATAAGTGGGGTTATAATTAGGGTAACTCCATTTAGGGCACTTATAACTCTACTTATAACCTACTTACTAAGTCCCCTGCCCCTTCAAGTAGTATCAGAATCCGTAGACCCTCCCTTCAAGGATCCCATAGACCCTCCCTTAGGGATCCACCGAAACGATCAGACTCCAGGAAACTCTATACATCCCTTATAGACCCCTTTACAGGGATCCTTCTAATACCCTTATAGTAACCCTTCCAAGGACCCTAAACCCTAAACCCTAAACCCTAAATCCTAAATCCTAAAACCCTAAACCCTAAAACCCTAAACCCTAAAACCCTAAACCCTAAACCCTAAATCCTAAAACCCTAAACCCTAAACCCTAAACCCTAAAATCACAAATCATCACGAGGCCGGCTTGGCCCTGCATCGCCTTGATGGGCTGCTCTGCAAGGGCCCCAAGGAATGCACCCAGCCTTGAGGGTCTAAGATTTTGGGGGTGTTCTGAGGGTTTAGGGTTTAGGGTTGAGGGTCTAAGATTTTTTTTGGCGAGGGTTTTGAGGGTTTAGGGTTGAGGGTCTGAGATTTTTGGGGGTTTTGAGGGTATAGGGCTGTTTAAGGGTTTAAAGGTTGAAGGATTTAAGGTGTCAAGGGCTTGGGGCTTCAAGCGTTGACGGGCTTAAGGCTCTACAGTCTACGAGTTTAGAGGCGCAAGGGTTTAGGATGGTTTAACGACCAACCCCGGCCCCGCCCTCTGCCCACCGGCACGGCCTGTGCCCTGCCCCCCTGCCCCTGGGGTTTTGGGGCCTCCAGCGAGCAGAATTCAAGGACCCAGGGCCGCCGGGGTGATTTGGACTGGCGTGGCCCTCCCCCTGCCCCCTGCCCCCTCCTAGGATTCACTGTGCGGGCTTTGTGTATCAGGGTTTAGAGTTTAGGGGTTTAAGGTTTAGGGCTGAGGGTTTTGGGTTTAGAGTTTTGGGTTTAGGAAAATTGCGTCAAGAAATGGTCCATAATGTCAGTACAAGCATCGGTATCCCTTGTTGACCATGGTGTAATTGAGAAGCCAAGTCTTCATGGACACAAAAAACTCTGAAAGGTTCGGGGCCGGGTGCTGCTAGCCCTAAACTCCTAAGCCCTAAATATGGGATTTGGAGTACCATACTTTAATACTTTTTTCTTAAAGGAACCATTATGAAATAAAAGTGTATACTTTTTTCTCCCTGGTGACTTAAAGGCCCAGAAATGCAATCTTTAAACCCCAATACAACACCAGGATTGGGGATGTCCGGATCTATAGATTGGGGGCAATCGACGAATCAGTGCAGCATGCTGCGTCGTGATTTCAAGGAGGAGCCGTGTGGTGGATGAAAGACTCTGATGGGAAGAGGTTTAGTATAGGGGCCTAAATACCTATAAAATTTTGGGGTTCCTTATTATGTTTATAGTATATTCGACCCTAAAACCCTATTCTAATTATAAAGGCCCCTACAGTACATAGGTAGGAGTAGCCGTCCCGTGAAGTCCCTAACAAGACTATACCAGAATCTGTGTCCCTCCTCCACCCACCAAAAAGCATTCCAATCATCAAGGCCCTTTTGGTGTTGTGCTTGTCAAAGAGGTGGTCTGAGAGTCTGGGTTGTGTTGGATCTCATAGTCTCCTGAAGCATAGCCGTGATCTTCTGCACTCCAGAATGCTGAAAACCCTAGCCCTAAACCCTAAGCCCTAAACCCTAAGCCCTAAACCCTAAGCCCTAAACCCTAGAAGGCTCAGATGATTTCGTCACTGTCAGGGTTCGGCAGTTTTCAAGAAAGGCCCTAGTTCAATCCGAGGCCCTGGCATCCTAAGCAGTGAAGCCCGAAACCTCAAAAACGTGGGGTTTAGGGATTAGGGTTTAGGGATTAGGGTTTAGGGTTTAGGGATTAGGGAGCTTTGCTGTAAACCATATTAAACCCAGCAGGCCTAAGTAAGAGGCCATCCAGAGATCGCCACTCTGTGCTAGGTGCTGGCACTTCTGCGGCTTCCCGGCTGCATTGAGTAGGGTTCAGGCGTTTAGGGGTTCAGGGGTTCAGGGGTTTAGGCATGTTTAGGCTAGGGGTTTAGGGTTTTAGTAGGGGGGAGGTGCAGATTAGGGCTTCGGGTTATGGGGTTTACATACAAGATCAGGCGATGTCGAGAGTCCTAAATAGGCTAACTATATACGCATCACTGCCCATAACCCAAAGTAAGGTATTTCTAGCCTTACTTGCTGCGTGCCCTGATACTCCAGGTAGGGTTTTGTGGTTTAGGGTTTAGGGTTTAGGGGTTTCGGGGCGTTTAGGTCGGGTGTAGGACTGCCTTGGGAAGCCAGGGTGTTTGTGACTGCAGTCCTTGCTGATGCTCGCAGTGGGATTTACTTTTCCGGGGATTCTTGACCTCGAACCTGAAGTCCTAAAGTCTGTAACTTCAAAGCCCAAAAAAACACCTTTTGTTGAACCTCAACCCTCTCATAAGACCCTCAGGTGTAATCTTAGATCCCTAAACCCTGCACTGAAGCCCTCAACCCCGCGACACCCCTTAGGGTTTAGGGTTCCCAAAGCGTTCATCACCTTTCCTGGTTTGAGGAGCTGCCTTCGGACGTGGGCAAGTCCGATGCGCTTTGCTACTGTGCCTTGGCTTGAGTGACCATTGATGAAGTCGTGAACCTAGAGACCCAGGGTTACTTCTAGGGTGTGGGGCTGAATATCAGGGTTTAAGCAGAAGGGAGCATGTGGCTAAGCTCCAGCAGACCCTAATATAGACCCTCAACAATAGCATCTTTATTGGAAGGAACGCTAGACGCCCTAGACCCCTAATCCACTATAAGTCCTAAACCCCTAAACCCTAATCCCCCTCACTTTAATCCACTATAAATCCTAAACCCCTAAACCCTAAACCTCCCCACTTTAATCCACCATAAATCCTAAACCCCTAAACCCTAAACCCCCTCACTGTAATCCACTATAAATCCTAAACCCCCAAACCCTAAACCCCCTCACTTTAATCCACTATAAATCCTAAACCCCTAAACCCTAAACCCCCTCACATAAAAATGTAAGAAGGTTTAGGACGAAGTGTTTGGAGGAGCTCGGGGTTTCTATCCGAAAGGCCTCGGAATCCCCGAAAGCCGAGTCTGTCACATTTTGGGTTTAGGGTTTAGAGTTTAGGGTTTAGGGTTTAGGGCTTAGGGTTTAGGGCTTAGGGTTGGGTTTAGGGTTTAGGGTTTTGGGTTTTGGGTTTTGGAGCCGAGGCTATACCGGTGGTACCACAGGGCGCGAACGATGTGTGGAGATCCACCATGGTGTCTGGGTCGGCAACGGGAGGGCTCTAAGCGTCTGGGCTTTAGGCTCTACGGCTTCAGGGGTTTAGGACCTCAGGGGTTCAGGGTTCAAGGTTTAGGGGCTTAGGGGTTTTGGGTTTAGGGGTTTAGGGTTTAGGGTTTAGGGGTTTAGGGTTTAGGGTTTAGGGTTCAAGGTTTTGCTTCGGGGGACTTCTTTCAAGCCAGGTTCCCTTTTTCTGAGGCCCCTATGAAGTAAGATCCTACTCATAATGAGAGTTTCCAAAAATTACGGGGGTGGGGTCCCTGAACCCCTAAACCCCGAAAACCCAAACGCCACAACCCCGGCAATCTAGACGATAAACCCTCAACCCTCAAGCCCTAAACCCATAGTACATAAAGCCGCAAACATCTAAGACTATACAGTAGAAGCCAGAAAGTTGGAACATCATTATCCCCATGCCCTTAAGGTTATAGGGAATCCTAGCACTTACCATCCTCCATCCATGTTCCAACTTTCTGTGATCCACTGTAATAAAACAGTACCAAATAAGAACCCTGAATTCTGAAGCCTCGCTGGTTCTGCAGGCAGCAGGCCCATAAAGCCATACGAATCTAAAACTATAGTAGAAGCCAAAAAGTTGGAACATGGCTCTGGTCCCTTATACTTTACCTTACAATGATGTTCCAACTTGCTGGCTTCTACTACAGTTATGCACAATACCATGGGCCACCCTTCACCCTAAATCCCAAACCCTACCTGGACCCCCCAACTAAACCCTAAACCCTGAACCCTTAAAAAAACCCTATACCCTAAACCCTAAACCCAAATAGGCTCCATTAAAGGGCCCTTGGGGGGCCCTTGGGGGGTCTGAAGAAAGCTTCGGCTCGATGTTGGGGGTGCTTCGTGGTTTCCGTGTCTCTCCGGCGCCCTCCCCGGACTTTTGCTGCTAGGTTCTCTTTCTTAAGGGTTTAGGGTTTGGGGTTCTCTTTCTTAAGGGTTTAGGGTTTAGGGTTCTCTTTCTTAAGGGTTTAGGGTTCTCTTTCTTAAGGGTTTAGGGTTTAGGGTTCTCTTTCTTAAGGGTTTAGGGTTTAGGGTTATCTTTCTTGCGGGTTTAGGGTATTGAGGGTGGGGACTTACTTTGAGTCCCACATCTCGGTTGCACTAGGTACCCATTTGGGATCTTTATAGTTTTCTTTAGGGTTAAGGGTTGGTCGTGAGTCCCATGAGCAAAAGGGTCTACGTACGGCAAAGTTAAATAAACCGTCTGCCTGCTGCTTCCTATATCTCGGTTGCCGCCTCTGCTCTGCAATAGTTGGATAGCATTCTAATTTAAGTACATGTAGCCCTTCATATGACCCTTAGTACAGACCGTTTTACAGTAGCCAACCTATAACATATGACAAGCTATGCAGCGACAGGGACGGCAAG
Organism: Symbiodinium sp. clade A Y106; assembly: GCA_003297005.1. NCBI lineage: Eukaryota > Dinophyceae > Suessiales > Symbiodiniaceae > Symbiodinium > Symbiodinium sp. clade A. Next base: position 100,769 of record BGNK01002143.1, on the reverse strand, counting down.
TTGCAGCGTTTCGCAGAAGCTGCGAGTGTTCCGTTCCACCCTTTAGCTTCAAGAGCGTAAGCCCTCGACCCCCAAAGGCCCTGTACCCTGGACCCTCAGCACCAAAGCACTGAACTCCCAATCTGCAAGGCAGGACTTACAGTAACTCCGCATGGTTTCGTATTCATCCCTTATAGAAACGCTGAGCCTCTAAGCAAAAGAGCAGCAGAGCAAACAGCTCTGGCGCGTCAGGTTTCAGACTCGGCCCTTGTAAACATCTGTTGCCAGAAGCCCCAGTGCTAGCAGAGTGACTGCTTAGGTTGTTACTACAAGGAGGTACTGTACTGTGTCAGGCTTTTGGGTTCTTTTCGGGTATTAGGGTCCTAAACCCTAAAGGGTAGGTTTAGGGTTTAGGGCCTGAACCCTATACCCTAAGCCTAAACCCCCCCACCACTCCTTGCAGACGGGAAAGGGTGTTTAAAACTAAAACCCTAAATTCTGCATCCTAGAGGGTAGGCTTGGGGCTTCTAGTGCCTAAACCCTACCCCTATACCCTAAACCCTGAATCCTATATCATTTTAGGGCCTAAAGCCTATACCCTAAACCCCAAACCCTGCATGCTAAGGCATGGCTTTGCATGAGCTGCGCAGCTACCCGACGGCATTGCGGCTTCGGCCGGCAACCCGCTGGGGACCCAGCCTTGCACCAGATGAAAGACCACGGATTTTAGGCTTTAGGGTTTGGGGTTTAGGGTTTAAGGTTCAGGGTTTAGGGTTTAGGAGTTTAGGGCTTTGGGTTTAAGGTTCAGGGTTTAGGGTTTAGGAGTTTAGGGACTTAGGTTTCAGGGTTTAGGGTCTGGGGATTGTACATGCTTTGTTCAATTGTGTGTTTTATTTACTGTTGTGTGCCTTGCTGCAGTAAAATATCAAATGGATAGCGCATATACATACATGCATACACACATGCGCTGGTATGCAGGTTCCCATCTGCTTGTTTGCCTAAACTTTCCTACCTACCTGTCCCACCATACCGATATACACATGCATAATATCTATATATATATAGCAACACTTGCACGTACACCTATGCAGAACATGCTCACTTGTGCCTGCAGATGTGTTTCAGGTTGATGCTTCGCATCTTCGTAGACGGTCACATTGCGTTGGGCGGTCCCGGTTCACTTGGTGTTGCGAAGAGCAGACGCGTTCAGTCAAAAAGCTGCGTTTTGCCAGGGTTTGGAGTGGTTGAGACCTTGTATAGTTAAGTTATCTGCATGTCGGTTCCAAGATGGCTGCTTCCGTGCGCAAATGTCTCCTGAAGGATTGAAAACAATCGGAAAAGATTCCTGAAGTTCGTCATTCTAAAGTAGGTATCGATTTGGGATAATGTTTAGTTTCAATGATTGCTTAAAATGGAGCCCTACCTTCACAGTAGTTTTGGGGACTGTTGATCTCTTCAGCGCTGCTAAGGTGACTCGAGACCTGAAGATGTCTCGCCGGCCATGTGTTCCCTGAACCTTAGCCCACCAAAACCTGCTTTCTTGTGGGGTCCCTACAAATTCTGTGTTGGGGTTCATCATAAGAACTGGTAGTTCGCGGTTGACCCTGAACCAAAATCGGACTACTCAACGTCCCCTTCGAAGCCCAGATACCTATCATCCCGCATCTTTTTACTGGTAGTCTGGTCGCACAGGGACGGGAACCTACGCTGCGGTTCTAGGGTTTTTCCATAGCTTACTTGGGGTGTAGCACCCTAAACCCTAAGCCCCTAAACTCTTACGTAAACCCTGGACGCCCTAGACCCTAAACCCTGAACCCTCAACCGAGCTACGACTAGAGAATGCTGGGTAAATACCTTTACAATTTTCTAACTTGTTGAGGGTTCCTCACTAATGCGAATACTCAAATTAAGACCATGACTACTGTTTCGAACTGTGCGTCATAACCACGACAACAGCGATAGTCGCAACAAGCTCAAGCCCTCGCAAGCTCGTTCAGACTCGACATTGAGGTTTCGACTAAGTGACAAAAGCATGTGTCTGCTCAGAACCTCAGCCCATCAAAGGACCAAGCTTGCAAACCCTAGACATCCCTAGACCACTGGAGCCAATTCCCTGAGGCGAAGACAAAGTAAATCCAGACGCACATTGTTGGCAGCTGTTTAGGGCTTCGGGTTGCTCAGATTCTACCGGGAAGGGAATCAATGCATGACTCTTGCTAGTCGCCGCTCATTCCGGGGCCAAAAGTGGTTTGCACAAGAAGCAGCCCTAAACCATAAGCTCCAATAAGCCTAGACCCTAAACCCCAGCGGCCCTAGCGACCCGTTTTCAGATGCCCTGCCTCAACAGAGACTCTCTAGACCCTATGCGGGAATAGAAAGAGGCTCTCACAAGAAAGACCCTAGCTAGAAAGAGGCTCTCACAAGAAAGACCCTAGCGACCCCAGACCTCTGAACCTTTAAACCATAAACTAGGTAGGGCTTTGGGACATTTTATATTTTCCCTTATTGAGCTTAAGAGGATCTTATTTTACTAATATTTTTGAAAGGCATCAAAAGCCCCACCTAGTAAACCCTGCACTGCCAGGCCATCAGGGTGTTGCAACCGTCCTCATTGCAGTGGGCAGCAGCCGTCTACGGCCCTTCGCTGAAGGGCACCGAGATTTCGCGTGTTTGTCAGTGTCGGTTGGCTTGACCTATGCGGTTGAATGCTTCCGTAATCATCCGCAACGCATGGCCTGCTTTCACGCGGGACGTATTCATGTAATCATGTACTCATTTACAGTTCTGCTTGTATTTGCATTCATCTATCCATCTATCTAACTATTTATCTACCTGTCTGTCTATATGCAACTGTATCATATATATATATATATGTATATGGGGAGGTTTATGGCCTTATGTCTTGTTCTCACGCGTTCACTTTCAAACATACGCATATGTACGAAGAGAAGCAACTTGGATACCTGTTCTATCTATCTGCCTATCAAGCAATCTGTCTCGACCTATCTATCTATCTATCGATCTATCCGTCTATCGATCTAGCTATATCTCTCGATCTATCTATTTTTCTTTCTTTCTAGTCTAGGTAGTCTATCTGTCGATCTATCTATTTGTCTGTCGATCTGTCTATATGCATATTTGTCTATCTGTCTATCTAGATGTGAGCGAATCGGGTGCGATCATGTCCGCGGGTGTTGATTTGCGAGAAGTTCAGCTTAATAACGTAACCGGAAATGCTACTCATATGATTGCCGAAAGTGCCCCATGACTATCGTATAATTTCCCCGAGTACACTTTTCCATTTCTTGAGGTCCTTTTTATTGATCTTGATGGCAACTGTGTCGTGGCGATCGACCTCAGAGTATGAAGCGACCATTTCTTTGCTTGTGTGCTTCTGCCGTGCCGTCGCAGTAGTAATATACGCGCCGAGATAACTACCACTGTTATTCCCGGGGGTTCCTCATTATAATTCTGGTCTAAAGGCGCCCAAAAGCCCTATTCTTATTAAGGCCCCTATATAGAACCCTTATAGTAGCCCTTCTAGTAACCCCTTTACAGGCACCCCATGGAGACCCTATTAAAATCATTAAGGCCCCTATAGTAATGGTGGCAGCTGCCGGATGCCGGAGCAGGACGATAAGGAACTTTGGCAGATTGCTTTCAGTCATGCCGCGTCTTTCCTCCCGCCATCTCATCTCCTTCCCCCCCAACTCCCGCCATGCATCTTTTGACAAGCCATGGCAGCCATGCGTGGAGCATCTCTACATTCCCTAAATCCTAAACCCTAAACCGATGTCAGGTCAGCTGGACGTCGCGTTGGCTTTCCGCGGCTGCGCTGTGGTAACTGCGGCCAGGCAGCACTTGGATCTTAAACCCTGACCAGCCCTAAACCCTAAAGGGTTTAGGGTTTAGGGTAATCCTAAACCCTAAACCCCTAAGCCCTAAACCCCTAAACCCCTAAACCCTAAACCCTATATATCCTAAACCCTAAACCCTAAACCCCTAAGCCCTAAACCCCTAAACCCTAAACCCTATATATCCTAAACCCTAAACCCTAAACCCCTAAGCCCTAAACCCCTAAACCCTAAACCCTATATATCCTAAACCCTAAACCCCTAAACCCTATATATCCTAAACCCTAAACCCTTCTGTGAGGATCTCCTAGGTCTGAGGTTCCGGTTCAGGCGATTTCAGCAGGTCCCGGCATGCCAAGGTCACGAGCTCAGGGTTTAGGGTTTAGGGCTTAGGGTTTAGGGTTTAGGGTTTAGGGTTTCGGCTAGTGTTCAGGGTTGAGGGTTCCTGGGATTTTCTCTTGCAGTATTACTCGTCTGCATTCAAAGTAAAGCCGGCATACTATGATGGATGCAACCGTGGCTGCCATGCATGTCCGCGGGCGATGTGCCAGACAGGCTGCCGTGCTGCCAGGCCCAATTTCAAAGGCCCCATTTCCTTCCCTATGTGCCGGACCTCTACGGAAGCGACGCCAAAGTTTAGCGAACTTCCAGCCTTGCAGCCAAAAACTGGACCAGGGCAGGGAGCGTGCAGGGTGTAGGGATAGGGCTGTTTCCAGCCAACAGGATGCATGGAAATCGGTCCTGGACTTTGCACAAACCCTGAACCCTAAACCCCTAAAACCGTAAACCCCTAACCCCTCAACATCTAACCCCCAAACCCCTCCTAAACCCTAAACCCTAAGCCCCTGAACCCCTAAACCCCTAATCCCCAAAGATCCTCGCGCCCCCCAATTTTGCCAATGCTCCCCAGGAGGCTTTCGACCTGGAGGACTCCGGCTCTTCTGGTTGAATCCGGGCTTCAGAAGTTTAGGGTTAAGTTTACGGTTAAGTTTAGGGTTTAGGGCCGTTTTAGGGTGTTAGGGTTAAGTTTAGGGTTTAGGCCTGTTTTAGGGTGTTAGGGTTAAGTTTAGGGTTTTAGGGCCTTTGGGGTGCCAGAGTCTCGCACCAGCACTCGACACCGAAAGACCCGGATTGCGGTTTAGGGTTTAGGGTTTAGGGTTCACACTGTCCCATTCAACCATAAGAGAAACTCTGGAACCCTAAACGGCCCTAAACACTAAACTCAACCCTAAACCCCTAAGCGGCCCTAAGCCCTCAACGCAATGTCCTTTCTGAAGCCCGGGTTCAACCATAAGAGCACAGTTTCGGCCTCGACCATGAAGCCTGCACTTCCTACCCTAAACTAAGAAGCCCTCGACCCCAAGCCTTATGGGTGGTTGTCAAAATTAGGGTCCCGCTTTGGGTCCCTATTATAACACGGCACCTACTATTTAGGGTACCCGGGCCCTAATTTTGACAACCGCCCATACAGTAATCCCAGGATTTTGGCTCGGTCACGGATTTGTAGAAGGCGGTGGTAATGCGTGTATAGCATAAATGTATCTGCTACCCGTCTACACCCTATATGGATGTATGCTATGTACATCTCTCAGGACCAACCTGACTGCAGTCGCGATTGTTTCGACCGTACATCACGCCTTTCCAGCCATGTGACAAGAACACTTCCATGACGAGCCACCTGCATGCAGTCTGTAGTTACTTGAAAGAATTCATCTGTATCAGATCATGCCGTTGGACGCTTGTTGTGGAAGATCTCTTTCTCAGCGATGTTTCCTGATATTTGGCTAAGCCCGACGCCCTAAACCCCTACCCTCAGCCCAAGCAGTAGACCTTTAACTCCAGACTCTAATCCCTTGTAGACCCTAGCCCTAATCCCTCGTCTCCAAACCCCCACTCCGAAACCCTAAACCCTAAGCTCCTAAGCCCTAAACCCTCAACCCTAAACCCCGAAACCCTAAACCCTAAACCCCGAAACCCTGAACCCCTAAACTCCGAAACCCTAAACCCCTAAACCCCGAAACCCTGAACCCCTAAACCCCGAAGCCCTAAACCCTAAACCCCTAAACCCCGAAACCCTGAACCCTAAACCCCGAAACCCTAAACCCCTAAACCCTAAACCCCTAAACCCCTAAACCCTAAATTGTAAAACCTAAACCCCGAACCTGAACCCTAAACCCCGAAACCCTAAACCCTAAACCCCGAAACCCTCAACCCTAAACCCTAAATTGTAAAACCTAAACCCCGAAATTCTGAACCCTAAACCCCTAAACCCCAAACCCCGAAACCCTCAACCCTAAACCCTAAATTGTAAAACCTAAACCCCGAAACCCTGAACCCTAAAGCCCGAAACTCTGAACCCTAAACCCCGAAACCCTCAACCCTGAACCCTAAATTGTAAAGCCTAAACCTCGAAACCCTAAACCCTGAAACCCTAAACTCCTAAACCCCTAAACCCTAAACCCCGAAACCCTTAAAGCCTAAATTGTAAAACCTAAACCCTGAAACCCTAAACCCTAAACCCCGAAACCCTAAACCCCTGATCCCTAAACCCTAAGCCCTAAGCCCCGAAACCCTAAACCCCTAAACCCTAAATCCCTAAACCCTAAACGAAAGGAGCCCTAAACCCGACTCCTATCAACAGGAGTTGGTCTCCATCGTGAATGAGCGGAAGGCACAGCCCTGAAGCACCCAAAGATGGTTTAGGGTTTAGGGGTTTAGGGTTTAGGGGTTTAGGGGTTTAGGGTTTATATGGTGCTAAGGGTCTTCAGCGCGGTGGTTTAGGGTCTCTCTCTCTCTCTCTCTTTGTCTGCCTGGTCTGTTGCCCACCCAACCCATCAATCAATCGATCAATCAATCAGTTTAAATGTATATATATATATATATATTTATATTTATTTACTTATTTATGTATGTATACAATTTCAAATATATGCACAGGTATATAGATGGAGATAGAGATATCGCATGGAGATAGATAAAGATATGGATCTGTAGATAGGTAGGTAGATATAGTTCAGGGCATAGGGTTCAATATTTTTGATAGGGTTTGGGGTTTTGGGTTCAGGGAGCTGTGCTTGTGCTTGTCGGCTGGCATGGGGCGCTTGGTGTCGGTTTCTATGTCATGATTGTTCGATCAAGCTGTTCGTGGTTGTCGGAGTTAGGCCGTCTCCCGTGGCGGCGGCCGGTGTTTCTCGTTTCCTCAGTGCCGCTTGCCTGATCTCACCACAGTTACACTTGATTGGTGTTCAGTGTTCCTTTGTGGGTATGGGGTTTGGGGTTACCCCGAGCCATGGCCATGGCAAGATCTGGCAAGTTCTGAACGCTTCTACGCCCAAGAGAGAGAGAGAGAGAGCGAGAGAGAGAGAGAGATCCCCTTAAAGACCCCTCATATAACCCTTCCAGAACCCATCATGATAGAAACCTAAACCCTAAACTAAACCCTAAACCCTAAACCCTAAACTAAACCCTAAACCCTAAACTAAACCTTAAACCCTAAACCCTAAACCCTGAGGTGTCGGTTCTTGGACTGCCACCTTCGCTGCTGCAGCTGCTGGCGCCCAGCGACTTCCTCGATGCCAGGACTTCCACGGTTTAAGGTTCAGCCCTTTGAGGGATCTATGGGGTTCCTTTTAAGGGATCTATACGGGATCTATAGGGTTTAGGGTCCCCAGAGACTCCCTTAATTAGAGGATAGACCTTTAAAATCTTTAAGGTATATTCCTTAATTTAGGGGAAACTGGAGTCTCTGGGAATCCAGACAGATGACCCTTGAAGCGAAGCATCGTGAGCTTTACGGATCGATAGAGATGCCGGTGAGCTTCCGCGCAGCGGCGGGGTTTAGGTTTTAGAATCTAGGGTTTAGGGTTTAGAGTCTAGGGTCTAGGGGTCGGGTCTAGGGTTTAGGGTTTAGGGTCTAGGGTTTAGGCTTATAGGATTACATACCCTTTGAAACACCCGTGGGCCAGTTGCTCATCTGGAAGCAAAGCTGCGACGCGAGGAGAGATGGTGGATATTGCCGACTGCGCGTCTCGGCAGACAGGAGTGGCCTTGACAGTGAACTCAAGACGGCCCTTAATATCGGGGCCGAAAAATATTGGTAATGATATTTTAATTAACCCATCACAGCGCCTGCATAGTTTTAAGCTGGGGGGGCTAAGAATTAGTAGCAACAATATCTCAACCTATTACATGGCCTAGACAGTTGTGAAATTCTACGGACACCAAGACCCTCTTCTATTTCTGCAGCCTCCTTGAATTAGGTTTCGGGCATAGGCTTCGGGTCTTGGGTTCAGGGTGTAGGCTGGAGGCAGAGGGTATGGAGCCGTTTGTTCAGTTTGAGAGTTTCACAAAAGAAGGGGACCCCACAAGTGACTTTCAGTCGTAGCTTGTCTGCGAGCCTTAACAAAAGGTACATGTAGTTTTGTTTAAGAGCCCTCTAGGCTTCTAGAGGCTTTCGCAGAGACGATACAGGTTGTCTGGGCTTTGCTGAAGGGGGTTTTGATAGGTTTCCTAAGGGTGTTGTTCGTCTGTGTATGTGGGGGTTTTAGCAGAGTAGTGAGGAGCCTGGGCAGATTTGATTATTCAATTTTTCTCAAGGGGCCCGGAACTCAACACCACTGTGACTATATCCTTAACCTTAAATCCGGGCAGCCTACAGACTAAATTTGAACTCCGATCCAGGTGCCCCCCCCCCCCCCNCCCCCAAACCCTAAACCCTAAACCCTAAACAAAACCCCCCCCCCAAAAAAAAAAAAAAAAACGGACTACTTCAACACTCGGGAAACCTAGGTCTGCAAGTTGAAGGCTCTTCGGTACAAGCTCTTGTCGATGCCCTGTAGCACGCCTTTTTAAACCAAAAGCGCCTTCTGAACATTTCTGAAGCCCTACAAATTGTATTCGGTCCGGAAGCCCTAAACACCCTAAACTTATAACACCAAAAGCCCCAACACTAAATCCCCACGTCAGTCGAAATCCCAAGACTTTAAACCCCAAAAGCCCCAGAACCAGCAGCACTGAGCCTCAAAATCATTTCCATCCATATTTTTTACACCCTTACATGAGCCCTACCTAGTAGTAGAGTAGGTAACCTTTAACCTTTTGGGGTAGTATAATCCGATATAATCCTTATACAATGAAAAAGGTTAGCCTTTAGTTCCCCATGATACCCGACAAGTAGGAATTAAAACCCCAGAAGTACTAGTCTACATACCGCAAATCATCTTAAATCCTTAAACTCTACCCTGAGCCCTAAACCCTAAACCCTCAAAACAAAACCCAAACTCCCATAGTGAATCCCAGAAAGTTGGAACACGGGTTTAGGATGATTAGTGCTGGGATCTCCTGTACTTTATAATAAGGGCATGAGGGTTCTACTTTATATGACCCTCATACCCACCCTAAACCCGAAACCCTAAACCTAAACTCACCCTAAACCCTAAAACCCTAAAACCTTAAAACCCTAAACCCTAAAACCCTAACACCAAGACCCTAACACCCTAAACCCTGAACCTTTTTGGATTCTAGTCAAGGTCGACTCATTTCCTGGGGTGAGCCGTGTCCTTCTGTCGGCCACTCAGGGCCTGCAGTGTAGCCCAGGGGCCTAGGGTTTAGGGATTTAGGGTTTAGGGATTTAGGGTTTAAGGTTTAGGGTTTAGAGTCTAGAGGCCTTGAGAGGGTTTGGTGGTATATTGCAAAATAGCATAGCAAGGAAATTAGAGTCGCTTGTTTTGTGTTGGGCTGTTGGGCTGCAGTGGTTTCGGGTTTTGTAGTCTAGGGCTTGGGATTTAGAGCTTTAGGCTTTGAGGTATTCTGTTTGGGCTGGAGGGGTTTATGATTCTTGTTTGGGCTTGCAGGACCATCAATAATTTCTTAGCTGAGCTACAGTCATGGTGTCGCTGATACGCCGGGAGAATTGCTTAACTGGCATAAACTGGAGTCGTACTTTTCTGGTTAATGACGACTTGGTGCACCTTTTTGACTCTTATCTCCTGGCAGTCCTACATGTCAAGAAGACTAGGTGCCCCAGTAGTACCCTTTTACCCTTTTTCTTTTGGGGTTCCCTTATTAAAACCGAATAGTAAGAAAAAGGGTACCCTTATTATTAAGGGCCTACTGGGGAACCTAGAAGAAGAACGTGTCGTCAAGCATCAACGCGATGCGTGACATAAGCTGGGTCGGCTCTATGGGATACAGGACCCGTTAAGACATGTTGAGGGTTTCTGGCGACCATGCCTGAATTACAGACTGTAGCGAACTGCGCAATCATGCTGTTTGTGTTGCACTGCAGGGAAACGCTGAAATGGGAGCCCTGTCGTGAGACTTGTCGCTGTGGAACTGGACAGGATATGGAACGACATCGGTGTCCACGGCAACAGAAAATCGAACGCACGTACGGTACACGGTACACGTACGATATCCGATAAGCTTGACAACGCACACACAGAGGAGCAGATTTCGTGGCTTGCTCAGTTATTTTGTATCCAACGCGGATAGACACAAAGACATTCACACGTATGCTATAGCAGACCGGAACCTGCCATCCAATGGACGGAAACTACCTGCCCACAAGCGACGTGGTTAAGCCTTTGCCTGAGACATATTGCCCCATGTTATGCCATAGCATCGCATTGGCAATGTCTTGGGAGTGGTCATACTTTCTGAGAGTGCAGTGGTGTTGTACAGGTCTCACTGGAGGACTGTATGCCATGTCCTTCACGGTGTCCTCATGACCGAGGAAGCCGGTCTAGAAGGCATGTAATATAGGGGCCTAAATGGTTACCTATGCTATTTTATAATTATAGTATAATGGGTCCCCAAACCCTATTCTAATTATAAAGGCCCCTATATTGTATCCAGCACAAGCCGTTCTTGGTTCGCAAGTTCGCAAGTCACACGGCCAGTTGTTAGTCGCAGTAGTAGTGTTGGGGCAGCAACCGTAGTAGTCAGGAGCTTGGCGACGTTCGTAATGCGGAGCCAGAAGTGTTTCAGGCTGTGGTGGAGCGATGGGGTGCGAGTCACCTACCCTGGCGCTTTCTGGATGTGCTCATCTCGACAGAGTGCCTCGGTACTGAATCAGTTATCGTTTGGGGTACCTTGTTTATAATTTATAGCCTGCTAATTAATCTCTGACTGTCTAACTAAATCATGCTTTGTCACTGTCGTTGCCAACAACAAATCCACCCTGTCAGCAATTGCAAGATGAAAAATAAAGTATGGCAATCAAGAGTGCATTCGACTATCGATTCGTGATACAAGCATTAGCATGCAATTAAGTATGACCTAACTCTCAAAGATATTCAAGTCATCAGGATCTTACTGCTCGTCAGGGTGTATCCATGCCCCGTGAAGCTTTCGGCTATGCTAAGCCGCCCAATACTTCGTGACCCACGTTTTGTTGTGAATCTGCGTAGCCGCAACCGAAGCAGGACGCCAAAATCAGTTGAAGCCATCCGCAACGCATCAAATTCGAAGCAAGGCACAGTGTTTTTTTCAAAGATTGAAACCGTAGACTCGGCGCACTGTGGGGAACTGACGAGGTGTCGTGAGTGTTAAGATCGAGTGCACTGTTGTTCTTTGGGACTGTGTGAGGGGGAGGTGTCGATAAGCTTCTGGGCGCAGCCCTAAACCCTAAACCGAAAACCCCTAAACCCTGAACCTCAACTGCGCCGAAGGTATTGGCTCACCTTCGTCTCCTATGAGTCGGGGCACCCAGACCGCGCCAAGTATGGTGTTCTTTTGAAACTACTACGCCCAAGATCTACGTAGTCCTGTCCTTGAGCCATTTGATGTGCTTTGGACGTGGGAACATCGGCGAGAGGACGGAATTACAACTCATCTTAGGAAGTCTGCAAGCACAAATACAGCTGGCCCGCAACGGTTTAGGGTTTAGGGGGCTTGTGCCAAATCGAACTAACTAGGCATGACTTGGGAATGCTGAAAACTAGACCCGAGAGCAACCGCCTCCAGTCAGATTTTTGGGTCGAATCCTGCCGTCCCGGAGCGCTTAAGGACCAAACCCAAAAATTCAGATTCCTGGGGTTTCGACCAAACCCAAAACCCTAAACCCTCCCCCCAAAAAATAGCCCTAACCCTAACCCCTAAACCCTGAACCCCAAAACTCAGTTCCTTCCAAAACCAGCGAAGAAAGCTTGCGAGGCGTGATGAGAATGGCCGAAGCCTCTTCGAGCCAGCCCCGGCCTCAATGGGCGTAGGGTTTGAAGCAGGGTTTGGGTTCTCATGATTTATGGAGTTACTGGGGGTTTAGGGTTCCGGACTTAGGGGTTCAGGGCTTCAGGGGTTTAGGGTTTCGGGGTTTAGGGGTTTGGGACTTTTGGGGTTTAGAGGTCTGGTGTCATATTCTGAGACCTGTGAGGGCGCAGACTTCAAGGCATGGCAGATCTGGAGAAAGGGGGGGGTGTACTTTCGAGCTTTTGGTTTCACCGGATGCTGCTGCTGATGATGATGACGACGACAATGATGATCTTCTGGACAAGACTGTTCATGATCATGATGCTAACGCAGTGCTGCTTCTGGTGCTGCTGCTGCCATTCCCGATGGTGGATGATGATTGTGCTGGTGATGGTGATGGCGATGATGATGGTGCTGATGATGATTACGGTGGTGGTAGTGGTGGCTGCGTGGCGATGGTGATAATGATGGTTACGTTGATGAATACAGCGATTGTGACATTCGCCGTCATGGCCATGTGCCATTTCGGCGTGTTTGTTGGCAGTAGCAGTATAAGGATGGGCCTTGGCGATGTCATCATGCAGCACCGAACTCCATGACGTTATTCCTAAAGCCAGAGCTCTGAGAGGCTTGCAGGCCCCAAGAATACTAGACTGTGAGCAGTTCGGTCTAGATTTCTGATCGTTTCGACATTTTGACTGAGTTGCACATTGTTGAATCTTGGTATAGTATGCAAGACCTTTCCGTAACAGTTAAGTCTCCGACCTGCTTGAGAGCTGTGCCATCTCTTAGCATTCCACAGGATTCATTGCTGTCATCGAAATCCTAAGGTCCTAAACCCCAAGACCCTGGACCCTAAAGTTATCTTAACACCCAAGATCCGAATCCCAATGCCCTAAAACCCTAGACCCTAAGACCTGCACCCTTTGTGAACCCTCTCTCTAGCGCAGACGGACCTCGACGCACAAACGCCCAACATCGTCAAAGGTTCCTGGTGTGAAGACCTTCCTGCTCCCTCCGGCTTTGGAAGACACAGGAGAAAGCAGGGATTAATACAATAAAGTCATAATGCGTGCGTACATAAGCATATATACATAATATGACATAGAGACAGAGAGACGGACGGACGGACAGACAGACCAGACGTATGAATTTTTGACTCGAGTCAATATCATATATATATATACACACATATGTATATCAAACTGACTAAATCAATACTTAACTAACACCAAAAATGGCTTACCGGGCGTTATGAGGGTTTTGTGTTGACGGCTCAGGGTTTTGGTCTCTGAGAAGCCATTTCACTAAGTTCAGGCGGTGCGGTAGGGGGGGTGAGGCTCTGGGGTGATGCAATTAGTCTTGGACTTCCGCGATTGAGAAGGTCCAACTTGTCCTTTGCATGCTCGACCAGAAGCTTAAACTCGAAAGGCTTGCTACACTGTATCATGCAGGCTGCCTTGGATGAATGTGCCGCGCATACGCGGGACACCCTCGAGCATTGGGCATTTGGTCAGGGCTCTCTTGCCAGTATAATGTCTTCACACATATATTGCACAGGCGTCACATGTCATCGAATGTCTTTCGTACCCCTGTTCCAACCAAATTGGTCTGCTTGATGATTGTTCTGTTTTTCTGCTTCGGAAGGACGGAGAAGTGGATCGGCAGTGGCAAGATCGCCGGAGTCCGCATGGGTGCGTGAAATTCCGAGTGGTCGNCAACCAAATTGGTCTGCTTGATGATTGTTCTGTTTTTCTGCTTCGGAAGGACGGAGAAGTGGATCGGCAGTGGCAAGATCGCCGGAGTCCGCATGGGTGCGTGAAATTCCGAGTGGTCGCTTGTATATTACCGTGCTCCGCAGTGTCTCCTGTTTTGAAACACAATGCATCTACGGCATGCTCGGGCATACCTGGTTTGATGNGGAGTCCGCATGGGTGCGTGAAATTCCGAGTGGTCGCTTGTATATTACCGTGCTCCGCAGTGTCTCCTGTTTTGAAACACAATGCATCTACGGCATGCTCGGGCATACCTGGTTTGATGAGGCTGATGAGGAACCCACGGCAGTGGACAAGCTGAAGGAAGGGTTTCCAGAGCCGCGGAAGAATGACATTCGCAATGGCAGCTTGGCATGAAGTTCAGGCAGACGCTGTTTGCCGTAGTCCTGCGCGATTTCCTGCTGACATGATGTCCTTTTACTTGCTACGTGAGCATATGCTTGTAATGTCTACGCAGTGTTGTATTGTCGTACAAGAAAANGGCAGACGCTGTTTGCCGTAGTCCTGCGCGATTTCCTGCTGACATGATGTCCTTTTACTTGCTACGTGAGCATATGCTTGTAATGTCTACGCAGTGTTGTATTGTCGTACAAGAAAAAAGGCTTCAACCCTCTTTGTTGTCGTTTTGGTTTCCGGATTAGTGAAATGGCTGATGGAACCCGGTCGGATGCTTCCTTTCGTTGATGTACGTGCATGTGACTCGCTGTCTAAGGAAGTAGCTCGTGAACTTGGTGTATTTGCGTTGGAGGTATAACAGTTCATTCGCCTGGAGCAATTAGTGGCCATACATGTTTTTCTGTTTCAGGCCTTCAACTCAAGGCACGAAGCGAGCGCTATGCTCCGGCCTGAACGTCTACCGTGGACGTCGAAGGCGAAACCGGAAGAAGGGCACACTTTGGATGCACCTCCCTTAGTGAGTGGAAGAAATGTGTCTGCGTCGAGGTGTACAACTTGAGTTGCCAGAATTTGGCTCTCTTGTGAAGTTTCAGGCCGGGCGCCAACGCTACATTGTTCGCTTCCGTCGACCCGACTGGAGAACTTAAAGAAGGCCCGTAACATGTAGATTCACTTTGCATGACATCGGGCGGCTTGCTCTTATACGCATTGTTAATTGTCCGAGTCGACAACACGTACTCTTGGGCCATTCTTGTGTCTGACACACAGCAGTCGTCCAGTACAGGTAGAGTACACCTTTTGAAGTCTCCATGCAGGCTGTTGCTATGTCACTGTCGGCAACAAGATCCGCACCGGTCCTGTTGCGGTGCTTCGGTTGCAGTTTTGCTTCGGTTGCAGTTTTCGAGCTTGGATTCCTGTGTATGACGTTTGAATGTTGTGACTTAGGTCTGGAGATACCCGTGCCAAAGCGCACGCGATCTCTGTGTGCTTGAAGCGGTGCGGNTGGCGACCTCAACCAGGCAGCTTTGCTGCATACTTGTAACAAGTGTATGCTATCATGCTATTTCGGATACTGCGAAGCATGCTCTTTTCTTTCGTTAAACACATTCGCTCGCAACTGTGAACAATCTTTCTCAGGCTTCTTTCTGGAAGACGTTGATCGACCTAATTCGTGACACGGAAGCCGACGTCCAGGCGCCTGCTTAAATGATGNTTCGTTAAACACATTCGCTCGCAACTGTGAACAATCTTTCTCAGGCTTCTTTCTGGAAGACGTTGATCGACCTAATTCGTGACACGGAAGCCGACGTCCAGGCGCCTGCTTAAATGATGCACTTCACCGATTCGGTCTGGAGCATTCGCTGGTCACATGCAAAGAAAATTGAAAGTTTTATAGAGGCGTGGAACATGGAGGAGCTGGAAAAGGAGGCTCTCAGTTCCGTGACGGAGCGAACGACTCCTTGGCCGATGACAGACACGGCGGCACGATGTTACTCAATGGCAACAATTCGAGCATTGAAAGTACAAAATTCAGACTTGGTTATGCAGGTCATGATGTCTGGGTTTGGGAAGTTTGCTTCGACACAGTCGTAGCAACAGTAAATTGTGCTGAATATTCCTGTGTGGCTTGTTTTGTGGAGTTCGTCGGCGAGCCATAAGGCGACCTCTACACCTCNGTCTGGGTTTGGGAAGTTTGCTTCGACACAGTCGTAGCAACAGTAAATTGTGCTGAATATTCCTGTGTGGCTTGTTTTGTGGAGTTCGTCGGCGAGCCATAAGGCGACCTCTACACCTCGAATGGGCTCGAACAGAGCACCATTCCACTTAGAGGAATCGCGTGCAAATTTGCCGAACGTGCCGCCGGACGTCTTCTCTACAGCATGCTGAACTGACCGTGCGCCATCTACATGTGCTGAAAATATGCAATCGCCAATGCCTTCCTTGTATGAGCTCTTATCAGAAATCACACTGCCGTGCGCAGCGTGTACATATACACGAGGTTGAGAGAANCCTTGTATGAGCTCTTATCAGAAATCACACTGCCGTGCGCAGCGTGTACATATACACGAGGTTGAGAGAATAAAGAGGGCACGAGAAACACAAGCTGCACTCCTAAACTTGAGTACTGTCTGCCTGCAGGAGCATCTTATGACGAGCTTCGGAAACAGCTTCGTGATGCGCTGCTTTGCGCGGCCTTTGCGCATCGTGTAGCTCGGCTGACAGATGTACCAAAACTACAAGGTACAATAAGTTGTCGATGTTCTGAGCTGATATTCTCCAGGCTATGGATGCGCCGAAGAAGTTTCCAGTGGAGGACTTCAAAGAAGCCATGCGGGCCTGGCGTCAATCGGTTGCAGTAAATAAATCGTCCTGTCGAGTGATGTGCCTTTTCTAGTGTGGGTTTGGTGACGAGTACAGCGGCAATTTTTCAGCGCATTGTGGGATTCGAGCATTGACGACTCTGAATGTGAAGATGCAAGATCAGGTAAAGAACCCATGCACTAAAGCGAAACTGACATTTCCATAATGAATGCATGAATGAGCGATAACTTGATAAGCAAGTGTCACGACTTTTGTGGCTGACACTTCAACCGCTTGTATGTTTCTGTGTCGTTCACGTTATATATACATATACACATGTAAGTATTCAGATCCTTCATCATATTTGCCGACGTATGTGTGTGGAGTTGGCAGTTCGATGGTGCTGAATTTACGAAAACAGCATGAGGTAGTGTTCGACGTAAAAGGACATGTAGGCTCGCAGAGTTCGACACTTTGTGTCCATTAGTATCGCTTGTTAGCTTCTGAACAGCTCAGGCAAGGAGCTGAACTTGTCGCATGCACAAATCCCATCGGCCGACGTGCTGCGCCGTCGCATGACAGTTCTGGACTGGCCCAAATCCATGTTCGCGACCCTTGCGGAGCTAGAAACTTGGATCAATCGCGAGTGGCGTATAATGCGAGTCTATGACATTGCTTCTGTGCTGCGTAAACTTANTTCTGGACTGGCCCAAATCCATGTTCGCGACCCTTGCGGAGCTAGAAACTTGGATCAATCGCGAGTGGCGTATAATGCGAGTCTATGACATTGCTTCTGTGCTGCGTAAACTTAATTGACGAAGTTGACATACCAGGAAGACTGGCTCAACGCGCACGGTGCCGACGAATTGGGCCACGTCTGGGTTCCGCGCGACGGCGGTCGGACGACAAAAACACTTAGTAAGAATTGGGCTTTCCGGGCAGCCCATCGCCCCGAAGGTCATACAGGAGCCAATTGGTGATCCTTGAAGGAACTTGTACAGATACTGTCGTAATTAGTTGGGAGTTTCCGAAAATAGGGGACCCTAATACACGTAGTACCCTAACTAATAGGATCCTTATTATAAGGACCCCAAAACAAGGGTACGTCCTAATTTTCGGAAACTCCTAGTTAAGAGCTGTTGAAGGAAACAGGTTCGAGGCTCTCTGGGACCTGTTTGCCCAGGAGCTGTGGAATCCAAGGATGC
This sequence comes from Symbiodinium sp. clade A Y106, assembly GCA_003297005.1. Taxonomy (NCBI): domain Eukaryota; class Dinophyceae; order Suessiales; family Symbiodiniaceae; genus Symbiodinium; species Symbiodinium sp. clade A. The sequence continues at coordinate 83,072 of BGNK01002143.1, read as the reverse complement.
CAGGAGCTCAGACGGAATATTATAGGGGCTTTAATAAATACCTATACTATTTTGGGGGTTCCTGATTATAACTATAGTATAGTGCTGTTCTAATTATTGAAGCCTCTATAATAGCTGAGGCACAGCTTGGGATTTTGAGTTCTTATGAGGGTTCTAGAACATCAAAAGGGGTTCTGAGGGGGGTTTTAGAAGGGTCTTATAACGGATCTATGAGGGATCTACCAGAATGTAGTCAGCGATCTATACGCTGTAAGATTCTTTCAGGTTCTGGAATGGTTCATTCAAGGGATCTACAAGGGTTCTCTGAGGATCTATAAGGGCTCTATAAACGGATCAGAGGTCCATCAGGCTCGAAGATGTCCATACAAGTTCTATGCTGAGTCGGGTTCTACTTAGGGTGTGATTTCGGCTGTATAGTATCGGTTTAGGGTTTTGGCTGTATAGGGTTGACAGGGGCAATATGTAGGCGTCATTGCGTGGAGTCTGCAGCAGTTACTCTTCAAAATGGCTATGAGCAGCACCTGCAGTGTCGAGCTGCACAGTCCCTAAGCTAAGCGCAGCGTAGTCCAGATATGGGAGTTTCCGAAAATTAGGTCGTAGCCTTATTTTGGGGTCCTTATAAAAAGAATCCTTACTATTTAGGGATATGTTAGGGAACCCTATTTTCGAAAACTCCCATATGATAATCCCCGTTGAGGGAAAAGGGGGGGGTATTTAAAAGATCTGATATAGGAGTCTGAGTCGTTTGCAAGCTTGCTTCCTTTACATTCACATATAAATCTACTACGGTTGATGGACAAAATCCTGCATTACCCATTATAAGGAATATACCATAATTCCCATAGTTTAGGGTCCTTAGGGTCATGCAGGATTTTGTCCATCAGCCGTACAACATACTCCAAGATCCAATCTGGCTATATATCATGTCCCCAACTCGGTCTCGGCAAAAAGACCGTTCAATCCCTGGGCAAGAATCTCGTCGACCATGATTCCGCAGGTTCTTTCTCCAAGCGAAGTGGGGGAGGCCTGCATGCCCCACCCCTTGCATGCCCCACCACTGTTTTTCTTTGGGGGGCGGGGAGTGGGGAGGATTTAGGAGGCAGTGGGGAGTGGAGATTTCGGATATCCAGCAAAGGTTTGAGGGTGTGGGGAGAAAAAAACGAGTTGAAGAGTTCACAAAATTTGTACGCTTGAGTTTAGGGGCTAAGGGAGTTGTTTGATCGTTTGGGTAGGCCAGGGTATTTAGCCTTCAGTAGTCGCACAGCACAGCAGACAATAGAGGCGCATAAGCATGATACCGGCACACTCTAAGCAAAGCCCTGGCACCAGTTCTCTGTAACTTGCTGTAGCCTGATCATGGCGGGTACAACGGGTACCTCAGCCAATACATGGCGTCTAGCAAACGGGAGTTTCAGAAAGTCAGGACACAATATAGACTGAAGTTCTTTAGGATCCTTAACATAGCAAACCCTAAGCCGTTGAGGTCATGCTCCTGTCTAGAGACCCTGCAGGTTTACGTCCCTACCTGGACCCGAAGCAACCTACATTTTCAGGGTTTTACGGTGTTAGTGTAGACCTTGAAAAGCCTTTAGTCCCTAAATGCCGTAAACGCTTAAACACCCCTTTGCAATGCATTGAACGACAACTACAGTAAGGACCAACTCAAACCTTCAGCCCCCTACTTCTTTGATCTGGATTGCCCAGGTTCCAACACCTAAGAATCCAAGCAGTTCCCCCCCCCCCCCGGTCGTCTGGTCAACTCAACTGCAGCCTCAAGCCGAGACGTATTAAAATTGTTAGGGCACCTTCTATCAAAGCCTTCAAGGCTTTTGATTTTCGAGGGCTGTTTGAGGTTCTAGGGCTGTGAGGTTGTAGGTATTCTAACTGCTAGGAGGTACTGCCGCGCATCAGGGCATTCAAGGTTAATGGTTTAAACCTCAGGTTTACCTGTTGTCTCCATTGTAGTTCCTTCTTCGGGTTGCCTTATAGTGGTTAAACCAATAGCAAGGAACTTAATCGGGACTTTAGGTAGGGTTTACCCTAAACCCTAAACCGTGGCTCGGTTTAGACTCAGGGAGAAGTTGGAGAGCTGTACTTGGCGGGCGACGGCGTTTGCTGCAGCTTCGTCCATGGCGGCTTGGGTCTCAGAGGGACTATCCTTTAAAGGGACCCCAAGGAAGCCTATATGGTACCGTTTAAGGCAAAAGGCTCAAGGCTTGAAGCCTGAAGCGTTCTGCGCCAAGAGTGGTAGATGAGATCTCGGTACATCCGAAACTCTGACCCACGCGGCGTGAAGAACATTGGCGGGCTGGCTGTTCTCCTGCTACCAAAGATTGCACCAGCTTCGACACCTGTACCCATAGGCTCCATAGTAGTTCCTTTTTGGGCTTGCCTTATAGGATTCTACATATGAACCCCCAAAAGGAACTAATATGGAACCTCTAGGTGGTTGCCTTTGAAAGAACCAAGAGTGCCTGGCTTTTTCAAGGTCGGAACATCCGTGCATAGAAGCAGCTCCCTGGGCTTTTTCCTGTCTCACACTTACCCTAAGGGTCCAAAGGACCCAATAATCAGGTACTCGGGTTTAGGATAGTAGTTATGTAGCTCAATATTTAGGAGAGTATATGATTATTAGGTACTTGGACCCTTAGGGTTACACCATTGGCACCATAAAGACGTAGAAGGCTTCACTCTGCAGACCTGTGGGCTGAGCTCTTATAGCATATATCTTAGTAGCTGAGTGGATACACTTTACACTTTTTTGGATAATACTACCCACTGTAAAACGAAAAGTGTACCCCTGTTGGGGCTTATGAACTCAGCAACTAAGCTATTAATATAGGGTTTAGGGCAAAACGCTTGAGGAAGACAGAACACCAGGAAGTTTCAAGTCTGTATGCCCCACATGTTTTTTCCTTCAGGCTCTACGGGGCCCAAGGCGCCAAAGCTCTGCTGTGTTTCGCAAGAGAGGGGAGGTTGGTCTACTATAGGGTTTAGGGTTTAGGGTTTAGGAGCCTCAATAATTACCAATACTATTTTGGGGGTTCCTTATTATAACTATAGTATATAGGGCCCCAAAACCTTATTCTAATTATTAAGGCCCCTATATTACCTGGATGGAGCGCAAGAAACCTATGGGTGGTTGTCAAAATTAGGGTCCCTTTTTGGGTACCCAAAATAATAGGTGCGGTGTTATATTAAGGACCCAAAAAGGGACCTTAATTTTGACAACCACCCATATGACTTCCTTAGAAAAGTCCTCAGGTAGTTTACTTGGGGTTCGGGTAGCGCTTGGGCTGCCTTAGGAGGAGTCCGGGTCAGGCTCCTTACCCAGACCCCCGGCAGGATCCAAAAAGTAGATCCCTTAATGGGGGTTCCTATAAAGTACCCTTAGTAGTATAGGGCCCCAAATTAGGGGATCTACTTTCTAGATCTTTCCGGGGGTCTGGGTAGACCCTGCCATGAACCCTAAACCCTCATAAAGCAAAGAATCCTGCTTTCGTTTGTAGCTTGGGCCGTTCTCGGGCTGGGGTTTTGTAGGGTTTAGGGTGTAAAACCCAGACCCCCGGGAGGATCTAGAAAGTAGATCCCCTAATTTGGGGCCCTATACACGGGTACTTTATAGGAACCCCCATTGAGGGATCTACTTTTTGGATCCTCCTGGGGGTCTGGGAAAGGGGTTTGGGGCTCAGGCGTCAGGGATCGAGAGTGGGTTCCTTGGTTCCTTTTCAGGGGCTCCACAGGATTCTGTAGGGTTTAGGGGTTCGGCGTGGGGTTTAGGTCTTTAGGGTTTGAGGTTTAGGGTTTAGGTGTTTAGGGTTTGAGGTTAGGGTTGGGTTTAGGGTCTAAGGTGTAGGAGTGCAACCTTCGAGGGCGGAATAGCTGCCAATACTATTCCACTGGTTTCCTTGCCTTTAATACAATCAGAGCAATTAATGATGTATGCCCCCACCCCCGCACC
>BGNK01002143.1:28962-78921 GCA_003297005.1 Symbiodinium sp. clade A Y106 | reverse complement strand
CCAACCCCCCAACCCTCCGCCCCCCGGCCCAATGTATTGGGATCGCTGCTAGGGGCTGCTAGGGAGGAGATGATCACTTCGAAATCACCCTCCGTTCAGACTAGCGCGGCTTGCGACTCTTGATTCTGGTGGTAGTTTCTTTTCCGCTCCTGGTTCAAGAAGGCAGGAATACCAGTAGGCGACTAGTTCTAGAAGTCCGTAGAAGAAGAAGATATCGCAACAATCTCGGGTTCCCGGCGTCCAGTGACCTATGCAGAGTAATAGGCTTTTTCACAGATACTGCGCAGATTGACTGTCCAATTCGAACGACTCTTGGCAGCTGTTTTTGCTACTTCCTTCACTTCAAAGCGGCACCTCGTTCAACCATAGCCTACCGTCACCTTGGTGATGTTTCTCTTGGTACACCCTAGCCCCAAACCCCTGCGGATTGAAAAGAGCCGACTAAACAACGAAAGCCATAACAGTGGCATACCACTAAGACCCTAAACCCTATAGTGCTAATATGTGCTGAGCAGAACCCTTGACACTTACAGTAGACCGTAAACCTTAAACTCCTGACCCCTTAGCCGCTGAACCGTACAACTCTACTGTCTATGACGCCGGGTGCCTCGAGAGCCCGATACTTAAGGACCCCAAAAGCACATAAGCATAAGCATTTTATAGGGATATCCCTACCTTATAATGAAGCACCTTATCGGGCTTCATTATAAGGGGGTGTATATGGGATATCCCTATCCTTATTTTTGCTTATGTGCTTTTGGGGGGCCCTGGATGCCTTGTCTGCAGAGGCTTTCCGTCAGCTCGCAGGCCTCTCAGGGCCCAGGGGAGGAGACTTATGAATGGGTTCTGAATAGTAACTAGCGCTAGTCCCATTGCTATAGGGTTTGGGATAAAAAGGGTTTTCGGAATCATAATACCTCGAGTCCATATGCAGTTATCCCATAGCATACCCCAAACCCCTCATCCAGCTACCAAGGCTTCCAGGTTCTTGTTTTGTCCAGGGAGGGTTCTCGGTTGAGGGCTAAAGCTAAGGGAGTCGGAGCTTGGATAAGACGCGAACAGTAGAAAGTCGTGCTCGTAGCGAGATGTTGGGTCGCTTTTAGCACGAGCTAGTAGGGGAATGTTGTGCATGGCGTCGCATACAATACAAAATACCCCCCGACCCCTGTGTGCTTCTTGGCCTGAGTGATGCTTAAACCCTTCAAACTGTGTTAGAATTGAGTGCTCAGGGCTCGGTGCTTCTGCTTCGGAGGGAGGGTTTCGGGATGAAAAGCTTTGGCTTGTCTTGAAGACAAGTTGTAGAAGAACATGCACATCGGGACACACGAGTGCCCGCTGTTGGATTTCACCCCACATCCTAGATTCCCAAGCCACAGTCTCAAATCGCAGAAAGCAAGCGTTTGTGTAGCTTTGGCATCTAGAATTCCTGCTACGTTTGAGAGTGGGTCCTTGTCTGTTGGACGTTGCACCGTGCATGGGCATTAGTGTTTGGAAGTAAGAGCTTAGCAACAGCATAAACCCGATACTGACCGCAGCAACACTACCGTCGTGCCTAAATCCCCAAACCCTAAACAACACCGTCGTCACAATTTCTATTTTTGTAGGGCTTAGGTTTTAGGGTTATAAAACCTACCTATAGTCTCCATGGTAGTTCGTTTTTGGTTTAACCAAATATATATATATATATATATATATCTATGTATGTATGTATGTATGTATGTATGTATGTATGTATATATATAATATTAGGATCCTATAAAGTGGAAACCCCCCAAAAGGAACTAGAATGGAGACTATAGGTAGAGTCCATTTTTCCGAGTCCTTGACCACTCCACTTCTGGGCCGGAAGAAACCCAGACCCCCGGGAGGATCCAAAAAGTAGATCCCTTAATGGGGGTTCCTATAAAGTACCCTTAGTAGTATAGGGCCCCAAATTAGGGGATCTACTTTCTAGACCCTAAACCCTAAACNGACCCCCGGGAGGATCCAAAAAGTAGATCCCTTAATGGGGGTTCCTATAAAGTACCCTTAGTAGTATAGGGCCCCAAATTAGGGGATCTACTTTCTAGACCCTAAACCCTAAACCCTAAACTCTAAACCCTAAACCCTGATAGTATCCCTTATAGATCCCTTATAGTATCTTAAACCCTGATCCTCCCGGGGGTCTGGGAACACGAAGAGACCGCAAGGATAAAGAAAACGTCCCACAGCTCCCCAGCGCGGAGACACCAAGTCAAACACCTACACCCCTATAATAGTAATATGGAACTCTTTAGGCCCCTATATTTTTGTACCCTCCTTAAAACCCTACTTAGAGGCTCCATAGTAGTTTTTTTGGGGTTCATATGTAGAATCCTATAAGGTAATCCCCAAAAGGAACTACTATGGAGCCTATGGGTAGTTCCTGAATCCTAAACCCAAAACTCTCAGCGCTTCAACCCCGCGCCCTAAACCCTGCAATGGTCGCGTTTGGGCTCAAGATCAACCCTATGAAGCGGTTCAAAGTTCCAAGGTTCTATAGGGTGACCAGGGCGGTCCAGCCTTTTCCAAGCACAGTGCGAAGCAAAGATCCAAGGCTGCTTGACCTAGGGATTAGGATTTCGATCCTATAGCTTTCATGGCTCCCGACTGGGAGCCTGCAGCCAGAGCCTATCCGAATAGAGCCGTAGGTCTCCGCAGAATGTCGCGATCATGGCACGCCAATGGCTGGATGGCTGTGCAAGCCATCGGGAGTGCTAAAAGACCGAGGTCGATGTGCGAAACGGCCAAGTCGAGATGTGCCTTGTCTGGTGCCCCAAATAGCCGTGCTCAGAGGCTGGTGCCCCGAATAGCTAGGGGCTTTGGGGTTTATGGTTGTCTGGCTCAGGCTTGATGGGCTTGGGGCTTGATATGGGGTTCGCGCAATTCGTCATAATACGGCTCACTGGTGGTCCCTCTGTAAACAGAGCACCCACACCCCCAAAGCCTGCCTCACTCTTTGAGACCCTCTTTTGGTTTTGAGGGGTTGTTTGGGCTCAGAAGTATGTACAAAGGGAAACCTTGAAATCTCAAAGGGCTGGAGTTCGGTCCGGTTAGGGTTTAGGTTCGGGTTCGGGTGTAGGGTTTAGGGTAGGCAGGGTAGTGCTTGAGGTGCGGGGCTTTGGGGCAGTGTGTCCGATCCAGGACGGCGGAGGACGAGAGCGAAACAGTGGGCCTGCTTCCGAAGGATGAACCTCCTGAGGTGCCGCTGCAGGTTTGGGGTTGAGGGTTTCCGGATTAAGTGGATTATGCGGCTTAGGTTTTTTAGGTCGGTGCTCTCTTTACTTGGGGTTTCCGTTTAAGGGGCTGTATGTAGGGATCCTTAGTAGGGCTATATTAGGCAGCATTAGGAACAGATACAGAGACCACCAGCCTGTTTAAGGCTGAGGGGGTTCGGGGTTTGATGTTTAAGGCCTTAAGGTACAGCTTTTCACTTTCAGAGAAGATAAAGGTTCAGCCATCGAACTAAGGGGCCATGGGCGATTTTTTGAATGGGTTGTGTGAAGTAAGATGTACTATTGGGGCCTAGATAATTACCTATACTATTTTGGGGTTCCTTTTTATAATTACAGTATAACGGGCCCCAAAACCCTATTCAAAAATTAAGGCGCCTCTGCTAGCCGCACCCTACGTGTCCGGTGGTGTCCGGCGGAGTGGTGGTCAAAATCTTGAGCAGATGTGCATTCCGAGTTGAGCCACACTTCAACCTGTTCCTGTCGTAGTTCACCCGAATCCTGAAACCCTACAGATGGGTCCCCACTGGCCTTCCATGCACGAAGCTTGCAAAGCCTGATTTCCTTAGCACCCAAAGCATGCCTTCTACAACTGAGTCCTTGTTGTAAAGGCGTTGAATTTAAGCTGCAATATAAAGGAAATCATACCAAATACCATGGATCCTTTATTCTAGCTTAGGTTACAACCTTTAGGGAGAAGCCGGACTGCTACAGTCAGCGTCCTGCTGCTCAAGCCCTAGCTGCCATTAGGCGGAGGATCACAATGAAGAGAGTGACGCTTAAACATCTGGGAGTTTCCGAAAATAGGGGACCCTAATATAGTACCCTAAATAGTAGGATCCTTATTATAGGGACCCCTCAATATGGTACCCCTAATTTCCGGAAGCTCTAAACCTTAAACCCTTTATAGAACCCTTATAGATCCCTTTAAGGAACCCTTTAAGGATCCCTTTAAAGGTACCCCTAATTTCCGGAAACTCCCATCTGGGTATGCCCTTAGCCCTCAAGGCTGAACCATTTGCAGAGGTGAGTAACACCTCCCGTCTCCATGTTCCCTAAACCCTAGACCCTAAACCCTAGACCCTAAATCCTAGACCCTAAACCCTAAACCACTTTCTGGCCTGTGATGACGACCCCGAACCCCAAACCATATACAAACCGAAAAACCCTGCTACCAACAACTTTTAAGTGGAGAGACCCTGAGCCCCATGAGCAGTAATTAAGGCCCTGAGCTCTAAACCGAAAGACACAATCAACCACGCAGAGCTTGTGAAACGCCGTCACAGAGTCCCGATCAAACCCATATACTGGGATTTGGAGTACCATACTTTAATACTTTTTTGGGGACCTGTTACTTTAAGGGAACCACTATGGAAGAAAAGTCTATACTTTTTTCTCCCTGGTTACTTCAAAGCCCAGTAGAAGTGAGCCCCAGGGAGAGGAGGACAGCGTGTCAGCGCCGAATTCCGGCCCAGACCCGCGCAAGCTCCCTCAGGCGGGTCGCCGTCTCAGGTCGTTCATGGGTTTAGGGCTTCAGGGGTTTAGGGGTTTAGGGTTTAGGGACTCAGGGTTGCCGGGTTTGTTTTTTGGGTGTGGGGGTTGGGGTTTAGGGTGCGCGATTCAGGGCTTACGGTTTGGAATTTACGCCGTCAAATTTAGGGCAGCCCAGGGGGTTTCAACAAGGGTCCTGGCAGGAGAGGATCCGTCCTTATGTTAAGGTCGATACAACTTAGGATATGTATACATACTTCAACACATACATGCATGCATGCATGCATGCATACATACATACATACATACATAAATACATACATGCACACACACACACACACGCGTGTGTATATATATATATACACATGTGTATATATACATATGTATATACATGTATGTATATGTATATATGTATGTACGTATGTATGTATGTATGTATGTATGTATGTTTCCAACATACATCAAGCAGATGGTTGAAGACGAACTGTATCCACACATGCATGTAGGTATGTTTGTTTATCTGTTTGTGTTTCGTTTGTTTGTATGCATGCATGCATGCATGCATGCATGCATACATGTAGGCAGGTATGCATGTACTGTTTGTGTGGTTATTGGTACATGTGTGCGTATGTATATGTTTGTGTGTATATATATATCTTTATATAAAAAATATATTTGTATATTACGTCTATCTATCTATCTATATATATATATTAATGTTTTATACAGGTCCTTGCAGGCATACGGAAAGTTTTGGTTCAGGTCTCAGAGGTTGGCAACGTTTTCGAAAAGCACGTCTTCCATCCTGCATCAGTGAAGAGGTCTTCTCAAGCGCATCGATTTCAACAGTTTGATCTCGGACTGTGAATACCGCAGTGCCAGCTAGGGTTTTTCAGAAGCGACCATAACACTGCCGCCTGAAGCACCATACTCTAAACCCTAAACCCTAATCATCTTGTTTATGGGTGCATCAAGCCCTTGGGCTGTATGGCATGGTCAACGAAGGTCCTTGGCTAGCTGCAGCGTAGAAGCCGAATTCAGCAATGTAAACCCAATGGAACTGCATCAGGAGTGCTATGGAACCCTTGTACAGCCTGTGTGAAACCCTAGCAATACTTTATGCAACCCCTTGAAAAACCTAAATGTTAGAAACCTTATAATGTTCGAACCCCATGCATTTCTTTGCGCGAGTTTGTTGAATTGTTAAATTGTTAGACTACGTGACCTGTGCAGTGTCTGATTTGGTTGTGGTGCCATGTAAATCCGCTCAGGCATAGAGCTAAGCCCTATAAAAATATCCCTGCCGAAGGCCTATACTTGCGCCCTGCAGGCTCTTGACACCGTCCGAAATACGTTCAATCACTACGTAGGAATAATGAGGGGTCAGTGACGATTCTGCCTTGCATTGTAGTCCCCATATAACTATGGTAAAACATCCCCCCAACAGCCTTATTCTATTTATTCAGGTATTTATATATGTACATATATGCTTGAATATATGTATATATGTATATATACACACATAGTCGTTCATGTGTACATATATATATATGCATATACACGTATATACATATGCGCATACGTGTATGTATATATATATTTATTTATTTATGTAATTATATGTATACTTATATGTATGTACAACGTCAGTTGCTATCCCTGTGCAGCTGGTCCTGGATGCCCCTCTTCCTCCAACCATCGACGATGACGCACCCGGCGCCGATTATTGGCTGGATGATGACGCAGAAGCAGATGAGCTGGAGGCATGCGTTAGGGTTTAGGGTGTAGGGTTTGGAGTTCAGGGTTTAGGGTTTGGGGTTGAGGCTGTAGGGTTTGGCCTTTAAGGTTTAGGGTTTGGGGTTTTAGGGTTTGCAGTTTAGGGTGTAGGGTTCAGGGTTTAGAGTTGAGGCTTTAGGGTTTAGACGATTCGTGTTGCCGGTGCTGTTCATATCCCTATTACCAGTGCCATTACCCTTATAACCCGACGTTCAATACAGGGACCTAGACTGGATAATAATTACCAACACTATTTTGGGGGTTCCTTGTCATAATTATAGTATAGCGGGGCCAAAAGCCCTATTCTAATTATTAAGGCCCCTATGTTACCAGGACTCGATTTCTGATACGTTTCTTTTCTCCTCGCAGCTGCGCCAACGCCTTATGTTCTACCGGCTGGTTGGGTCAGTGCAGGGTAGGGCTTATAGAAAACAGAAACAAACTACAATTCCTATTGCTCTCACAATTACTATTGCTGTCACTAGCTCTGCTACAGATGATTAGTACTCTTCTTACTGACACTGTTCTCACTAGTATCATTAGTGTTTCGTTGATTGTTATGTGTCTTCAGTTGAAACATCTGAAGCCGAGACGCCGACCACCCCTAAAGGGAACCCCATATTGTAGAACCCCATAGTACCCCTTTATAGGAACTTCTAAAGGATCCCTTAAAGGAAGCCTTAAAGGACCCTAAACCCTAAACCCTAAAGAAACTCCTGCAGGATCCTTCAAAGGAAGCCTTGAAGGATCCCTTAATGGAACCCTTAAAGGATTCCTTAAAGAGAGCCTTAAAGGATCTCTTTAAAAGCCTCTAGAGAGGCCGGAGACGAGCCCGGTCCCTTGCGGAGCATGTCCGAAGACCCAGACAGTCCTCGGCTCTTCGGCTCTTTTTAAAGAAGGGATCGAGGATTTAGGGGTTCAGGGTGTGGGACTCCTTGGCTTTCTTAATGAGCAGCATCGAGGAGTTAGGGTTTCGGGATTTTGGGCTTTAGGATTTAGGGGTAGGCATTTTGGGTCAGGGTTTGGGGTTTAGGGATAGTAGTAGAGTAGGAATCCTTCCCTGTTTCATCCCAAAGTCAACCGTTATCTCACCTAGGATGCTGGAGAAGTAGGTTGCTAGAGCTGAAGGCTTTGAAGGTTTCCCAGTGCGCCCTTTGTTATCTTTTCGTGGTCATAGGTTACTTATACAAAAGAAACTACCCACCTCGGCTACTGGGCATGGTAATGCTACGGCTGTATGTAGGGTTTCGGACTTTTGGACTTCAGGGAAGAGGGTGTGCAGCCCCAACCCCCGAGACTCCGATTTCCCTTGATTAGGGAATATACCTTCAATCACATTAGGGATCCTACATTATCAAGTATATTCCTTAACTCTCTTTTATAGATCCCGTTAAGGAGCCCTTCAAGGAACCCCTGGGTTTTTTCTTTAGTTAACTAGGTTCCCCAGTAGTACCCTTTTACCCTTTTTCTTTTTCGGTTCCCTTATTAAAACCGAATAGTAGGAAAAAGGGTACCCTTATTATTAAGGGGCTACTGGAGAACCTAGTTAAGGAATATTGGAGTCTCAGGATCCCAGCCACAGCCCCATAAGCCTCCCAGCCCCGGCCAGGAGCCCCGCCCTCAATTTGGGGTCTAGGGTTTTTAGGGCTTAGGGGTTTAGCGTTTAGGGTTTAGGGGTTTAGGGGTTTAGGGTTTAGGGTTTACAAAAGGCAGCGTTTCGGTCAAAACTTCAGCACCCAAACCCTTAAACAACTAACAAACCCTTGAGGCCCTAATCCCTAAACCCAAAACTAGAAACCCTTAAGGCTCTTTAGGCCCTAAACCTTAAACTCTGAACCCTTGAAGGCTCTGAACCCTAAACCCTGAACCCGTAAACTACCTTAAATAATTTCTACAAACCCTTTATAGGCTCTTTAGGCCCCATAAACCTTCATCTCAGGTGCTTGAGGCTCGGCTCCACGAAGTCCGAGCCCGCGCACTCGCGCTTTTCCGGCTCTGCCGATCTTCTGTTGCTCCGCGCGGAGGAGCCTGGTTTTAGGATGTCGGGTTTACCTAGGACATCCTTTGATATGTTTATTTCCGCGCCTCAGAATATCCATATGGGATGAGGGATATCTGAGATTTGCACATGTGATGGAAATTTTCGTTCGGGACTATAGCCCTCTCCCATAAGATGTCTATATGCAGAGATAAGACTTGGTAAATCCTGAAGCAACCTTCCAATCATCCCCCTCTCACCCGCCACGGTCGTCTTCGCTATCTTGACCCTGGCAGCGGTCACAGCTGGGGACTGAGATTTTTTTCAGTCTCACAGAGCGAACTCGCGTCCCCATTGCTTCTGGTAAAGGAGTAGGCAGATACGAAGGGTGCGAATTGCCACAGTAGCATTCGACTGTCTTCGGGAAATTCTAGCACATCTGCCCACGAAGTCTTCATCCATCCAGCAGCACATGCCTAGGATAGAATCGCAAGGATTTGTTGTCTTCTAAAATGCAAACCTAATTCGAGGCAGCATGTGTGAAGACATGCGGACAGAGGGCACATTGGATTGAAGATATAGGGGATATTCTTCTGCACCTGGATTTCGATGTCTCTCCTAAGTAGGACTTGGCAGCAGGCTTGCCACCTTCCTTCGCATAAAGCAGTACTGTGTATTAGAGAAACTGGCCAAGCATCGTAATGTGCATCTGCATATGCAGCTTCGGCTTGGTCCGGTAGAGAGGCCATCGCCGGCGAGCTGCTTCAGAAGCGAGGGCTCCCACTCCCTCCTCAGACAAGTGGCATTTCTACGTGACAAGCAACAGCCCAATTCTTCGGATCATAGATAGATCGACAAGCAGTTTCCCAATGGCAAGTAAGGTACTGTCATGCTCCACCCATGAACAACGAGGCCCTTAGCAACATCAAGAGGTATCCAAATGCCGTACCGGTTCATCCCACGAAAGAAGGCATTTGTGTTGGATATCGTCCATTGCAGAAGCCGGTACAGATCTCGCAGGCCAGGTTCCTAGGCTTGTATTTTAGGGTTCGGTTTGTACATATATAGGGTTTATAGGATTATAAAGATTAAAGGGTTTCATGTGCAGTTACGGGTCCACTCGTTGATCTCCCTGGTCAGCCGAAAGGAAATCCTCTAGCCAACTGCAAAGTGCAATAGTGTCGAATCCTTTGCCGGTTCCAGATGGCCAGAATTGCAGCCTCAGAAAATATATCATTATAGGGCCGATCGACAAATATATCTTCAATAGAGGCTACAAGTGTAAGCACTTAAAGCTGCAAAAGCCATGAGGTGGGCAACGACTTCATTTTGAACTTCACGAGAGAAAATCCTTCGATGCTGCTTGTCTTGCCATTAGCTTGTAGATACCGGACAAAAGAATCGTAGAGGGTGTTCAAGATGGCTTGGATCGAGTCTCCTGGGACCACTTGCATCCGCACTAGCAGTATAATACTGGAAGATGCCACTCCTGATCCAAATCCTTGAATAGCAAATGTGTGCGCAGGGTCCGTTCGGCAGTACCAGGGATCATTCCCACCTGGAATGTTTCGCAGCGGGCTTCGGTAAAGCTTCCACGGTGGCGTAACAGGAAGGTCGCGGGTCCAGGTTCTTATGGCCGACGTTGGGGTGGTGTTGTACCAATCCTTCGAGGGGCGCGGTCCGCAGGTTGATCATATAGAGGTTTTTTTCATTGAGCTACGGGATCTGAAATAACAGCTCACAAAGAGGGGCCGTAGGGATACCTGGTTTTTACTAAACAATGAAAACTTACAAATATGTTCTGTAAGATACATGGGGCTACCGAATTCCTATACAATATATATAACTATTAATAATCAAAAACCATAAAGTTGGCAGTGCTGAACGGGCCTCTTGCTCACACATGTGGCAAATTCTCTTTGAAGAGAAGCCAGTCTCTAAGCAAAATGCTTTCCGCAGCCACACCCAATCTCCTTTACAACCCAGCCAGGCACAGTGGAACTTGATGCTCTCAGCACCACTCATAACCTCAAGCTGTCCCCGACTAGTGTAATCTAACACTAAATAAGTAACTCAGATCCCTAGTATTGCAGGCAAGCAACATCAATCCCATCATAAAGAAGCGACAAGCAGTCCTGGGATAAGTCCTCCAAGAGACCGAAGATCGTAGTATCCCCACGGTAGCACCGGGCAGGTATCACCGTGAACAATAGACGGGAACAAAATGAGTGCCTAGAGTGCATGCACACATCATGCAATCAATACCCATGCATGACACCTAGTCGTTGCACATTGTATACGTTACATCATGAACATGTATAATTTGGACAAAGCCGCCCACTTTGGTTGAGTCGGTCCACACCCAGATGGGATATCACACCCTGGAAAGCCAATATCAACAAAGGTTGCTTCATCCTGCCACGGCCTTCATCACCATGCAGCATGTAAGGCAGGGTCCGCCGGCGGTTCATGCGAAGCTTGTAGACTATATGTCCAGGGTCTACGTCCTGGTATTTGTTCCAGAAATCCTCCAAGATAGGCTCCCAGAGGTGGCTCTGAGTGAGTGAGTTGCCAGCAAGCAAAAGTTGACCCCCCTGTTGTTCCATCACATATCGAACCCAATCCGACAGCCGAATTACGGGCCAGGGGACTTGGTCTAGATTCCGGCGCTTCGTGGCATGCTTGATTGCAATGCTGGCATAGCTGATCTGAAGTTGCAGTGTAAAATCTTTGTGTTGTAGCAGTCGGTGTAGGTTGCGGCACACGTTTGCTTCATCTTCGGCACGGGCGCACTTTGCCAGACGTTCGAGCATTGGGTCACGGATACCTTTCAGGGCGACGGGAGAAGCTAGTGGTACACTTTAGACGGAGCACCAACAATGGGACCACACATGATTGCCTTTCTTGGCCAACTTCTTCTGGACTTTCTTTGCAAGGCGACATGTTCGAGTCGCTGAGTCAGCCTAGGACTAATTAGGATAGATAAGCCTATGCAAAGTCCAAGGCCTGTGCTACTGAGTGCTCGAGATGTGTTTCAACAAGCTGCCATAATTTGGTCAAGGGACACCAGAAGCCAAGCCCATGAGGAGCTCATCCACAAAATCATCGCCGGATGACTCGTCATCCAGGTCGTTCGGAGGACCTCGGCACTTGAGTTTAAGTTTATTATTATAAGCTTGATTGTTGCAATGAAGCCCTCCCTTTGTGCTTAGAAGTAGGCTTGAGAATCTCAGGCATAGGCACACATCAGCACATTCAACATCATAGCCTGCGAGAGGGACTGCAATCAGCCACACCGGCGACAAAGCACTGCCCAAAAACTTTCAGATGCTGTGCACAGACACATTGCTTTACGCGCGGCTCTCTCTGGGGCACTTCACAGGAGTCACACGAATTTGCATGAGTGCAGAGCTGACCTGTTGCTCATACAACAGGCAGCTTCAGCAGCATGAAAACAGACTCACTTTCGTGAGCTCATCTGGTCCATGGCTAGGCCTTTCGCCTCTTGTTGGCTGCCGGCTTGGGCTTTGGCCCTGCCCGCTTGCCCGGTTTGCTCTTGGCAGCAATGCCACTGCCATTGCCTCCCCCTTTGATGCTCCTGGTGCTGGTTTATTACAAATCGACTGAGGTCGTCAGCAAATATATGTCGTAAATAAGTGCAACTGAGAATCTTCGCACGAGTAACCCAATTGTTCAGCGAAAGATCAGTCTTGGTGCATTCGACGAAGATCTGTAGAGCCTCTTTCTTAAGCCTCCCAACAAATGAGCAGACCCGGCAACGATGCACAGCACACAAGGAGGAATCGATGGTCATGAGCTTGCCTCTGAAGCTCCGACTCCTTGCTTTCAGTGGCGACAGAGGCCTGGAGTCCTGTCAGATCCTTGTAGTGCTTGTTCAGGTCTTGCAAGGACTGCTGCACATTGTCAGCTAACCTCGGATGGCTCATGTTAGGGTTTAGGGTTTAGGGTTTATAGGGTTTATAGGGTATAGGGTTTGCTAGTGTTCACATGCAGTATGTGTAGCTCCGAAGCACTGTAACACACATGACACAGATGTGTCTGACGACAAGCATCGTTTTTGCCTTCTGGTTGGTCTTGCCCGTCTTGCCCGTCACGGCATTGTTCGCGGCTGCGTCCAGTCTGTCCTGCAATGGCAATCATGCTGATATGGGCATATAAATGATCACGATGAGTCACACGAAGCGGGGCACACGAGGTTTACAATGGCATCCTTGACAGTCTCTGCTGAATCTATCTTCTTTCCCAGAACAGCAAGATATTGCGGGAGCATCGTCAAAGGCGAGGTGTTTTGCTGAAGGCTCGGGAAGCAGATCCTCAAACAGCACAGTATATTGAACAAGTGCATTCAGGGATTCTGCATGGATTCGGAGCCACTAAGATATTTCCGAGTAGCTTGAAAGAAGCACCCCCTTGGGCTGCAGCTTCAGCATCTGTCATGCCTGTACTGAGATCACCCGAAGGTGCACCAAGATCCTCGTTACCACCGGCAAGGAGGACACCGTTGGGATCCTGAATTCAATCACATGTGTCTTGCACACAGAGTATTTGCCGGAAGCACCGAAAGACAGTGATCACGACAAGCCAGGGCACATCCATCTCGAAGCCACTCTTGAAACCCACACGGGAGCCGGATGCATTGCTGTTTTTCCAAAAGGTTTTGTAGGGGATATCGGCTTCCTCAGCCCCGTGAATGGGGTTCTTGGACACCAAGCCACGGGCCCGTGCCCACTCGAATGCATTATCGCACATGGTCCTCGGCAGATTTGGAGCTTCGCGGGCTCAATGTTTCGGAGTGTTGCATGCATCATGGATCGACTCTATATAGGAAGTTCTGATTCAATGGAAGATACTTGCTCCATTTCTCAGTCTGAGCCAGCCATTCCTTGGTGACCGGTCCACCCATCTCGGTCTTCTTCTTCTGCTCGTGCCAGCGTTCCAGCTGGCCTTCGACCTTCTCGAAGGTGCCGTGCTGCAGCAAGAGCTGTCGCAGTTTCTCACCTGGGTCTTCTCGAGGGATGTTTGGGACAATCGCGCTGTTGTAGATAGTGCACTACTAGCTTAGTCTAGCTGCTAGCTTGGGAGCTTCTTAAACATGGCAGGGAAACAGCTGTATCCAAACATGAAAGGAGGCTCGCCCGTCTTTATTTTTCCCGAGTTCGAGGATCTGGGGTGTCGCCTTGCACTCACCCTTGGAGTTTGGCTGGAAGTAGCGCCACACCCTTGGATGATCTAGGCATGGTATTAGACTGGACCGGAAAGACTTCTAGATCTCAACTAGCTCATATACGATTAGACAAGAAGCTTCCAGTAACCTTCAGGTTTAGGGGCCTGTGAGGCTTGCGACTTGTTTGCGCGGGGTGCAGCGAACAGCTGTCTTGCAACTGGCTGGGCAGGACTCGGAGTCCGTGGTTTCTTGCCTGGCAACGGCAGCGTGCTGCTGCTGTCCGGGGTCACCAAGTCGAGGGAGGCCACTGTGGTTGTGCTCTTCGGCGTCTTATTGGGTTTCCCACTCGGCTTTGGTGTTGGGGTCCTAGATCTCTCTGGAGTCACCAAGTTGAGGGAGGCATCGGTTTTGGTCGGCTCCTTGGGAGCCTTCGTCGGCGGGCTGGGGGTTGCGAGATCGATCTCAGGAGGGGCTAAAATGCTCGGGGTCGGAGCACCCTCCAAGCCAAGCTTCGAAGATTGAGCAAGCATCCTTGCGGTGTGAGACTTGTGCAGCACGGCCTTCGAAGGGGTTGGCTTCGGGGACGGGGTCTCTTGGTCTGCTTGGGTGTTGCCTTCGGCAACTACATGGCCCAAAGAGCACTTGGGCATTCCTGGCAGGTTAGCCTGCGAGTCATTGCCGACAGCAATGGACGGGGAACCTGGCATTTGCATCATGGGGCTTGTTCCGGTTCTAGCTAGATCTAATTATAATTAGATAAATCTATATGGATCTATATGAAGACTTTAGATAGAAGTGAGTCCTTATTTTTTTCTCATTGGCCGGCTTACCCACAGGCTTGGGATGATTTGGGCTCGTTGGGCGCCCCCTGAAACGACTACTCCTTGTGAGGTTTGCAGGATGGCTTGGTTTTGAATAGGGCTCGCAGGGCTTTGGGACTCGGGCTTTCGGAGGATTTCAAACACATTGGAACAGGGGCCTGGGGCTTCGGAAGGGTCTGTGGGTCGAATGAGCAATATAAACCTTGGCAGCTAAATGTTTCGAGGGTTTGGTAGGCTTTGTAGGATGAGGTGGGTGCCATGTCATAGCTCATATAGGGTTGCAATTGTCTGTTGACATGAGGCCGGTTTGATTCGCGAATAGGTCAGCAGAACTTAACCCCATCGAGGTCCAAGCTCCGGGTTGCTAATAGACTTTTATGCTGGCAGTTAGTACATTCATATCCTGTCTAGGTCGGTGTATATATAGGGGTTGCATACAGTAGTAGATCGATGACTAAGTGATATATAAACAATGAGTGGGTCGGGTATGATTATATATATATATATGAGTTACCAATGCAAACATTATACCATACCTAGGTATATATATATACCTACCTACCTACAACCCACCCGCCCACCCCTACCTACCTACCTACCTACCCACCCACCCACCCACCCACCCACCTACCTACATATACAACGTATATAGTACATACACACACACAACTTTACATAAACACAAACCTATATATCATATCCCATAGATAAAAGTGTGGCTGGTGTGGCACGTAGTGGCTAGATTAATATGAACACAAAAAGTTTAGGTTTAGGGTTTAGGGTTTAGGGTTTATAGGGTTTAGGGTTTAGGGGTTTAGGGGTTTATAGGGTTTATAGGGTTTAGGGTAGGTTTTCTAAGCTCCAAAAAGGCGCCTGGTGTCATCTTGGGAACAGGCTCTGCATGAACTCCTCGCAGAGTCTTCTGCAGCTGTTCGATGTGCTTCTCAGCATCCTGGGATAGGGTGTAAATCAGGGAGGGACAGGATACATCAACTACCTATAGGACCTAATGAAGTGCTTGTGCAGATAGAGCACCCTGATTTCATCATCAACTTGATCATCAGGCAAAGCAGAGAGATCACTCCATGATCTGGCCACCATGGCTACACCCTCGTTCAAACTCTGCAGACTAACCATTGCCCACTGTTGAAGAACCTCGCAACATGTTGCAGCACGGTCCTGGAACAGCAAACAGAAACCGAAGCCGATGCTGTGTGCAGCCGCAGGCAGAACTTATCAGACATTTTGCCCGCGTGATGAAGCATTCTTACTCCAGGTGAACTACAGAATCAGTGCGAGGTAGTTTCCACGCGTGAGGAGCCAAAAGCATTCGGGACAAAAGGCCAAAAGTATGGATTTTGAAATTGCGCGCGTGTTGCGGGAAATTGCGCGCGTGTTGCGGGAAATTGCGCGCGTGTTGCGGCCACCCCGGCCCCGCCCCGTGACCCTCGAGGCAAAAACGGTGCGTCAGGTGAAAAAACATTCGGGACGCAACCCCGCCCCACCACCTGCCCCACCCCACCCCCGAAGTCACCAACGAGCCCTCTGTGCCACCACCCACCCCGCCACCCACCCCCTAAGCAACCCCACCCACAGCCTGACTTCTCATGATTGCATGATCGATAGTACCACACCACTCCACAGCACCACCCCAGGGCTTTTTGGGCCATTGTTGAATTGATAATTCAGAGAATTGTTTGTGCTCATCCCATAAGCATCATGAGCACCAGCTGGGGCAGCGGTTTGGCCAGGCCCGGTTAAGCTTTTGGGCCATGGGTTTTGGATTCACATCACCAACAAACAAATTTCAAAAGTATGTGCTTCACACCCCTTGCAAGACCGAGCATCATGATTATTCGCGGTGGTATAGGCTGATGTGACCGAAGTTGGCCGGGCTGGGCTGGGGCTGGGCTAATATTAGCTTGCTACATCAGACATTCACACAACCTGTATTATAAGACTACCTCGCAACTGCCATAGCCGTGTTTTTGCTAGCCAACTAGGGAATTGTACTGGGCTCTCAGCTCCGGAAAGCAGTTGACCTCGGCTGCGTGGATACATTGTTGCTATGTAAGAAAAATATCAGAACGGCAGTCCTATATATTGTTGCCTTGCAAAGCTAATGTCAGCGAAGCTACTCGTTCCTGCAGGTCCCGGTCAAAATCATCAATAGTAGCTTGCCAGCTGTCAGGAATCACCAGAAACCGCCCCTTCCGGAGATAGAAATATACCGAAGCCACCGAAGCATCTTCCCAGGCATCCCCTAGCGGCATAGACTGAAAGAGCTCTCTATCTGTCAGGACCGGATTGATGCTGTTCTTGGCTCTCAAGCACAACCTCGTCGAATCTGCAGCCCGGCGCTCAACAAAGCTGCTGTAGAGCTTCTTGACAAGCTTCATAGGATATATCCTCAGAGTGCGAAGGATTTTGGCTTGGGGCTTCTGTAGGGTTCTTGAGAAGTATTGAAACCCTTCTAAACCCTATTAAAACCCTATACATATTATAAGCCCCTATAAGCCCTATATAGATATATTATATAACCCATATAGGCTTTTGTAGTGATGCTACCCCACATAGCCGGAAGCCTAGTCACCCAGAAGGTTTCAGATCCTTTGTTCCCACGAAGAGGGAGCGGCCGTCTTTGATGTATCGTCCTTGTGTAGATTGAACACAGCTAGAGGCTAGAGGCATGATCAGAAACAGCACAGAGACACGCACAAATGCTAGTGATGCATCCGGTTGTCGTACAGTCTTGGCCTGGCCCAAGCGAGCACGCTGAGTTTTTGAGAGGATCCCTCGATCCAGCTCTTTGATAGCTGGAGAATTAGAGAACATCATCGTTCGCTTCGGCGATGCAGCACCCCAGTGCATTACCCAAAAGTTTTGACGAAATACCTCAGCATAGGATCTGTTGGGACTGCGTGGCTAATAGAATCTGCAATGTACATTCGGCCCTTTACTAAAGTTTTGTTGCTATAGGAGCTTAACTATATAGTCCTGCAGTCTTGCAATGATTTTCAGATTTTCGGAGCAGCTAAGCTAGGTTTCTGTGTATCATCACGAACTCAGGCTTAAGGGAATCTAGCTTGCACGATGATGATTGGCCCGCTACATGTAAGTTAAATTTAACATTTCTTTTGTTTATCGAGAGAGGAAGAGGAGAGAGAGAGAGAGCGAGAGAGAGAGAGACAGAGACAGAGACAGAGACAGAGACAGAGAGAGCGATGTTATATACCATATTAGATATAAATATAATATATATATATATATATGCATATATGTATACAAAAAAACAGGGAGCACGTTATAAAGTGTGTTCTCGAAAGACAGATAGATGCATGCATGTCACACGGAGGACGGAGTTACAAAGCCATTCCCAGCGGTCGTGACGGTTAATCAAACTGCAGATGGGGTGTTCAAGAACCCATGTGGCGTGCTTCGCAGTGATGACCAATATTGCGAGGACAACCCTTAGCTTCCCAGCGCCACAAAGTTAGTATGCTACCTGTGACATGCACAACATGCACAAGAAACACAAGTAAATAATACTGCATGAAGCCAAAGCTCCGGCTCACCATCCGGTTTGCAGCAGCTACATAGGGATACTGCTCATTCCCTTTCCAATTGATAAAGTTGCGCATGCTCGTTCCGCGATTAGGCAAGCCCCATGAAGAACACGATGGCCCGATGAGATTGACAGAAGTCACTGTCTGCTGCATGATGACCCACAGAACCAGCCTCACATGACTAAAGTCGGAAAACACGGCCTTGACCGACAACATGCAACCCATAACCCATCACGACCCTGTTCTGTCTGAGGTTGCTTCGCGAAGCCGGCGTCACTGTTGAAGTCCATGCAGGCCCCCTGATCGATGTCGATTGTGGCCACGGTGTGACCTTTGGATCGCCTCGGCTTTGGATGATTTGTCTTTAGGCAGGAAATCACTAAGAGCACAGGCTGGCAGATCTCTCACATTCGGATGTGGCACCAGTATTGAGAAGCATTAGCTTGTCCTGCGAAAAGATCTAGAAAATCAAAGGTCTTTCCCCTCGGCAGTTGCGTGCTCCAGGAGAGTAGAAGAACTATGCCGAGCAGCACCTAAGCGGTTTAGGGTTTAGGGTTTATAGGGTATAGGGGTTTAGGGTTTATAGGGTTTAGGGTTTATAATAGGGTTCAGAACAAGACAAACCATTATTTGCAATACATGGAGCCTTGGGGGCGCCCACTTGAACCAATCGAACAAAAATGGAGGAATCTGGACAGGCGTCCATGTCACTAGTCGGTACCGGATCAAATCAGCCTGTTGCTGCAAGCCCATATTGAACAAGGCTCATGAATATCAGCAGCATCTACAGATGTTGCAAAAACAATCAAGAGCACAGCTGCAGCATACCCCTAACACAGGCCCTCAAAAATGGCCAAAACCAACCCCCCATTCTCGAGGCTGTGGAAGTGGAAATCACTGAAGAGAGCAGGGTGAGGAGCGCCGTTGCCTGCAGCAGTAGCACGTCGTGCCCAGGCCATTCCCCACCTGTCAATGTATGTATAGCATTGCATCCTTCTATCAATGCCTGTGTTGTTCAAGCTAGGGCACATGTCATCCAACGGTATGCACTTCTCTGTACTGTTGGCAAGCCAGCAGCACGGCCTCAGGAGAACCAATCACATCTCCACCATGGAGGCCGCCTGTGCGAGGAAGGCGGAGGCACATCTAGGAGTCTCCACTTACAAGTCCTGGCTGAGCTGCACATACTTGACATCTTACGAAAACACACACACACACACACACGTACATACATACATATACATATACATACATACATACATACATACATACAGACGTACTTACATATAAAGCTATAGGTACATAACATACACACCCACACATACATACATACATACATACATACATACATACATACATACATACATACATACATATATATATATACATACCTCCATCCAGGCATGCATGCATGCATGCATACATACATACATTATACATACATGCATGCATACAAATGCATACATGCATACATGCACACACACACACATACATACGTACATGCATACATGCAGACTCATACTGTAGAAGCCTCGAAAATCCTGAAATAAGACCCCTTCGACTGCCCCTTCTGCTGGGTGGCCTCTGCAGTCACACTGGTAGCAGTCGATGGCAGCATCCAGAAGGAAACACCTGACGGGGAGATTATAGGGTAGGGCTTTACATATTTTAAGGCTAGCTTTTGGTGGCCTCGGCTGTCACAGCTTGGGACGATGGAAAGGTCCATGCATGGAACACCTGGCATGAGAAGCAAAGGTACCCCAACGATTGCTATATGTAAGTTTCTAGACACTTGCAATGCATGCAAAATCGGCTCGGGTATCTTTTGCACGAACATTGGGCAACCCCTGTGATTTGTGGCACGTACAGGCTTTGCCTCAGGGTGACCCACATGACACATGACCCCGGCCAGACTAAGTGGATGCTCCCAAGACAGCCAAAACAAACAGACAACATGTGTGTCTGCTGCGCACTCCCCGGCAGCTTCTGCAAACTCACTCTTGCTCAGCATAAGCCTGGGCCGGGTATGTTTCCACAAGGGGATGAATCTAGCAGAATCTAGCAAAGTACACAATGGTTCTCGGATATGATGCAGGCAGGTAACAATCCGGGCCAATCGGACTGCTTCTTCCTCTGAGAAGCCCTCCCTGATCTTGAGTGTTTTGGTCTTGTGATACGCGCAGGATTTGCGGCTTTTCCTTTTCTTCTCTTCCTCAGCCGTTGCCTTCTTGACCGCAGCTTTCATGGGTGTCTTCTTCTTCTGAGACTTCATAGGCTTGGATGGCTGCTCATAGTATGTAGTGTCCTGGCTACCGGGGGGACTTGGGGATGCCTTAGCCTTTGCTTTAGCTTTCGGTTGGTTCTTCGCCTTGGCCTTAGGGGAGGGTTTGGTCTTGGCCGTAGCAGAGGCCTTAGCCTTTGCTTTGGCCTTCGCTTCTGCAGGCTTCTTCTTAGAACCTTTCGGGCGTCCTGGGCCACGCTTCGGCTTTGCACAAGAAGCCTCATCCCCTTCCTCCTCCTCATCCTTATCCTCAGCTGGCTGAGCCTTTTTCTTGGCTCCTCCCCGTGGTTTCTCGGTTCTGCCTTTTACAAGGGCTTGCTGCTCGGCAGGAGACATCACTGCAGCACTCTTCACGAGCGCTGGCTTTTCCTGATCCAGGAGGCCCTCGGAAGCGTGGCCATCGGCCTGGCCGTCCAGGCCCTTGGCACGGGGTTCCTCATCGACCTTGGTGCTTGCAGGCTCCTCCTTCCTGCAGGGTGCTTCCTCATTCAAAGGCACCCCTCCGGTGCCCTCGTCAGGCTCTCTCTTGACTGGCTTCTCCAATGGCTCTGGCTGGCTTCGGGTGTTGATTGGGTCTGCACCAGGCTCTCTCTTGATTGGCTGCTCCAGTGGCTTTGTCTTGATGGGCTGCTCAAGTGGCTCTGTCTTGATTGGCCGGTCTGGCTCTCTCTTGATTGGCTGGTCCAGTGGCTCTCTCTTGATTGGCTGTTCCAGTGGCTCTCTCTTGATTGTTTTGTCCAATGGCGCGGGCTGGGTCTTTGCTCGTTTCGCGGGCGGGGCTTCTGTAGGCGTGCTGCTATCCGAAACCTCTGTCCTCTCCGAACAAGCCGGGTTGCGCCTCAGAAAACCGGCTGGGCGGGACTGGGCTTCCTCAAAGATAGCAGCTTTGTACAGCTGCTTTTCTTTCATCGCCATCTCCATCTTTGCACTCTCAAGTGCTAATTCAGCAAGACCATTATCCATTGGCAGGGTATCTTGGGATTCCACTGAACCTTATATAGTGCCACATCACATACGAATGCCGCTGCTGCGAAACTCCCATGACATGCAATGAACTTATAATGCATGCAAGTTGCGGGACACATGGCCACTCATCATTGCTTGTTCCGTTCGTTGCTTCTTGAGTTTCAACAGTGCTTCGAGGCGATCCCGCTGCTCCATCAACATTTTGAGCACTTCTCTTTTGTTTGGCGGTGTGTGCTTGTCTTCACTGCTGGGCGACACACTTTGCAATGCACGGGGGCTTGGGGTGCATACCACCACTGAATCCTTGGCCACACTTCCTCGGCTGCAGTCAGAACCCAAACTGCTTGCACAAACCGAATCCAAACCTTACCTGCATAGAAGTCACCGGATCCCACTTCCATGCCATGGGCCTCTGGGCCAGGTTCAGCTTTCGACCCAGCAACCTTAGCTTGCATCACTTGAACCAGTTTCCAGTTCGTGGGTGATAATATAAAACTGTTGACAAACTGTATTTCAGCACAGCAGCAGTGTCATCACACTCATCATCGGTGCCCATCTCAGATTCCCCAACTTCACCCTGACCACACATGACCGCTTAAGTTCAAAAGACCTCGCGGAGTCACCCTAATAAACCTCCTTTCACCCAGCCTCGAAGTCAGCAGCATCCTCCTCGTCACTGCCCACGTCTGGCAGTGAACTTGAAGAACGTCCTGGGACCGCAAGCTAATTGGAACTTGCTGTCATGTCATCCACCATGACATGGTCACTAGCACCTGGTATTCCTCATGCTGGGGCAAGCTACCTTCAGGAATCGGGATGTTCAAATATTCGTAGATTCGTCTGATGCCAGGTTCAGATGGGCGGTGAGGAAGCTTTGCAATCCTGACGAACATCGTGATCAGATTTCTGATCCTCCATCCTTGCGTATGGCAGAATTTGCCTTGGTTTCTGCATGCAGCAATGCAGACAGCGCTTCACAACAGTGCAACACATGTACAAAAACTACCAGACAATGTGTGGAGACGAGAGGCCGGGGATGGGTGGTTTTCCTTTGGGACGGGTAAGATAGAAGAAATGCACCACTGCATCTTCAAGTGCGTAGACACTGGGCCTGGAGCCCGCAGCCTCAATCGCAGTCGCCACAATGTTCCAATTGGCATCAAGGTCCGCTCTCGTTAAATGGTTGCCTGCCAGAACGATGCGACCTGAGGCTCCACGTTCCTCGATCCCTGGTAGCGTGGTCCACGTCTTGGCTAGTGTTTCAAGCACTTCTACTTTGTCCTTCTCCGCCTGCTTCTCATTCTCACCTGCCTTTGAGTTTGCGGGCATGGCTCAGTCGTATATTGGTTGAACACGCACACGCACACACATCGCATAACACATGCGTGCATATAGGCATGAACATGTGATGGTATCCAGGTGATCATGCATGCTGAGCAAGCCCTGTAGAAGCCAAAACCCCTAGCTTCGGAATTCGTACATACTTGCACACAAGCTCGCCCACGAAGCAGTGCACAAGCGAGCTGATTGATAACAAGCCTGGGCCACCGATCGAGAGCAGCAAAGCCTGTGGCAGGCGGACATCGTCAGCACCGACTGGGACGAGCACATCCATCATGTCATTCCATCTATCATCGAGATATAATACTCTTATAATAATTAAATATATAACTTCTAGCTTATATCGGTAAGTATTTCGAAAATGCCTGAACCCGCAGACCCAGCCTGCTTCCCATCCGGGGCGTTCTTGCCCCCCACGCACAGCAAGAGCTTGAGCTTTCGCGGCCCAAGGGATTTCCATTCGGGATGTTTTTTTCAATGCGGGATCATAGGGTTCATGGATTTAAGTGCCCTTCCACCCGAAACTGTAGACATTCCAAAACAAACTTAAATAAACATGCGTTTGGGTGGTCTAGGTAGGGTTTGGGGATTTAGGGTTTGGGATTTAGGGTCCTAAACCCTAAACCCTAAACCCATTAGGATCTAGGGTCTAGGGTTTAGGATTTAGGGTCCAGGGTGTAGGATTTTTTAGAGAGCCTTCAACTCCTGGACCCGAAGCCCAAAGCCCTAAGCCAGCTTATGGATCTTGGTTTTAGGGGCCTGGGGTTTCAGGTTTAGGGAATTTAAAGGACTTCTTCCCCAAACCCTAGCTATATAGTCTCCCTTGTAACCAATGGCTTCTTATTTAAGATCCTACAATGTAACCAAAAACGGAGCTACAATGGAGGCAGGGAGCGTGAACATGTGCATTGTTTTTCTCTGCTATGCTCTATCTTTGCATTTATTCTCAGTGACCGTTGGTGGATCTCCCCTTCTCCATGTACGTATGCGCTTATAGGGACGCATATGTACTATATGCTATCTTTTCAGATGTATCTATCTCCTACACTGGACGCACATGCATGCATCCATGCATGCATGCATGCGTGGAGGTAGGTCGGTGGGTCGACAGGCAGGCAAGCAGGCAGGCAGGCAGGTGGGTAGGTATTAGGTACATCAGTCTGTATGTATGTGTGTATGTATGTATGTATATATGTATGTATGTATACGAATATGAATATGAATATGAATATGTATATGTATATGTATATGTATATGTATATGTATATGTATATGTATATGTATATGTATATGTATATGTATATGTATATGTATATGTATATGTATATGTATATGTATATGTATATGTATATGTATATGTATATGTATATGTATATGTATATGTATATGTATATGTATATGTATATGTATATGTTTATGTTTATGTGTAGGTATATGTATGTGTATATGTATATGTACAGGTATATGTATATGTAACTGTATATGTATATGTATATGTGTATGTGTATGTCTATGTCTATGTCTATGTCTATGTGTATGTGTATGTGTATGTGTATGTACATGTATGTGCATGCAAATATGCGCACTCACAGACCGTATAGTGTAAGCCACAACTCGGAAGACTAATGCGCTCGGATGTGTGCTTGTGTATGTTTGGAGGGGGCTCCACCATGTTTTTCACATGTTCAGCCCCAACACTGGCCCCAAACCCCTAAACCCCTAAACCCCTAAACCCTAAACCCTAAACCGTAAGCCCACATCCCACTTCCGGAAGCAACAGACTTAGAGAGAAGGAGAGCGGCCGGTCTCAGCGAGCGCTGCTTGATTTCAAAATGATGGTTTAGGGTTTAGGGTTTAGGGGTTTAGGGTTAGGGTTTAGGGATTTAGGGTTTAGGGGTTTAGGGTTTAGGGTTTATTCTTCCAGCGGGTGCACGGCTAGGAATTTCCCGCTTTTCATGGGTAATACAGGTGCCCCAATAATACCAATACTATTGTGGGGCTTCCTTATTAGATATAGTGCAGTATAATGGACCCCAAAAGCCTATTCTAATTATTAAGGCCCCTATATGATGGTTCCCGAAAGGGTGACTGGAGCAGCTGTGGTGCTTCTGAAGGTCTTGTGCAGCTAACTTTCTGACAGGATCCGTGTCTCATTCGGATGTTCTTGGGGCCGAGATTGTCAAGATATTCAGAAGGGCCTTCGCGTTCTCCTGGCGATGCAATTGCGGCTTGTGCGCAGTTTCATCCACGCCTAGGCTTCTTTGACTCGTGATTTGGGGATTTGCGGAAATATGGAACAGAGGATGAGGGCGAGGGCTCAAATACTACTGAATGGACGGGTTAAGAGTCTGGTTCTAGTGGTTCCGGCGGATCGCAGGTCGATAGGAGTAAGTCCTGGGTTCAGCTAGTTGTTGACGGCCACAACCGCCGTTGTCGTAGTGGTAGTAGCAGCAGTCGTAGTAGGTTGCAGCAGTAAGGAAGGGGAGGAAGGGGAGGAAGAGGAGGAGGAGCAGCAGCAGTTAGCAGCTAGTGGCAACTAGCAGCAGCAGTAGGGATAGGAGGATCGAGTACTCTATCTTCTGTTGTTGCACGTCCTATTCTGGTCCAATGAGCATAGTACCGCATGAGGCACAGGAAGCGTTGCCAGGATGCATCGCCTCAGGCGCTCAGGTGTTGGGATGAAAAGGCTAGAGTTCAGGAGTCTGATTCTCTGAGGAAGAATTTGTCTCCGTCCGTTTCCCCGTCTTCTTCGATCACACCGTCCGGCATGGCACGGATGGAACGGATGGCCACCTGGCAAAGGGCTTACGTGGGTTAAGTAGGCCGCAAGCAAGGAAAGACTGCATGGAACGCCTCACCCTAAACCCTAAACCCTAACCCTACCCTAAACTTCCTAAACCCCGGACCACATGATGCGACCACTCCAAGACTGCCCATGATGATCGTATTCCGTTCGAGGACCACTGTGGATCAGATCTGAAACTTCGAGACCAGTCCCCAGAGACTGCAATATCCCTTCAAAGGGATCTATAAGGCTTAAGGGCTCCTATAAGGGATCTTTTGGGTTTAGGACTCCAACATCCCTTAATTAGGGAACATACTTACCTTAAATCATATTAGGGGTCCTATATTCCTTAGTTAAGGGATATTGGAGTCTCTGGGTCCAAGTGCCAAATGCGAGTGCTGCTGCGGCGAGAGCACGAACCGCACGCCAAACATGGACCGGGAAAGTATTGTCCAACTCACAATGCGCACGGGACACTGGCGAGCACGATTTGCGAAGTGCGGCAGCGCGAATGCCGTAACATTCGAGCCTGAATAATTGCCAATAGCATTCCTTAGGGCTCCTATATTTGAAACTATATATACAGTATCCCTGGCGGGTGCCATCGTAGTACTGTGTGACTCCACCGTTTGTGAATGAATAGCGCGTAGAAGCTGTAGCAGTATGTCGCAGTATGTGTGTTATGGTCAATGCAGGCTTGAGTCGTCAGCACGAGGAGTAGGACATGACGAGATGTACTTTCATTTACCGTTTCTGGGGCAAGGCGCCATCGTGTCATATGTCATTTTGGCGATTTCGGGTCTGCTTGGCGTGCTCTTGCTGGGCTTCGTTGCTTCAGGCTTTCAGAAGTTCGACTTGAACGAATTCGCTTGTTTTGGTGTCAGAAGAGAAAGCATCCCTCTCGAGGGATGCGGGTTCTAGAGTATTCCCCCCCNCCCCCCCACCCCACCCCGCCTCGACATTGCTTGAACTGTCTCGACCCTTGACATCGGGTCGGCGAGACTTAGTAAGTCTGACGCGGCACAGACTCTGGAATGGCACATCTCCAATGCACTGTCCGCTTCAGATTGCGTAAGTAGCTCGCCAACTGGTGTTCGAATGTAGCAAGTCACCGACGACCTTTCTTGACGCCCTCTGCAGAGCGTATTGCAGGGCGGTGGGCTCAGGGAGCCCAAACCCAAAAAACAACTCCTTAATCCCTAAACCCTAAACCCTGAACCCTAAACCACTAAACCCTAAACCCTAAACCACTAAACCCTAAACCCTAAACCCTAAACCACTAAACCCTAAACCCAACCCCAAACCC
Organism: Symbiodinium sp. clade A Y106; assembly: GCA_003297005.1. Lineage (NCBI taxonomy): Eukaryota > Dinophyceae > Suessiales > Symbiodiniaceae > Symbiodinium > Symbiodinium sp. clade A. Next base: position 52,174 of record BGNK01002143.1, on the reverse strand, counting down.
CAGCTATGCTGGCATCTTTTCCTCTGCACTTCAGGGTGCACGCCTTATGAGTCCCCGCGACATGCGCTTCCTTGTCAAGTAAGGCCATTGCACTTAAAACATATACCAAACCCTACGTTTAGTCTCCATGGTGGTTTTGGGGGGGTTACCAATTCTATAGTCACTATAGTCTCCATTGTAGTTGATTTGTTGGGCTACCGATTCTGTAGACTCCATGGTGTTTCTTTTTTTTCTGGAAAAACCAATTTTTCAGGATCCTACAAGGTAACCCAAACAAGAAACTACCATGGAGACTATAGCCAAGCTAGTTGAATTTGCAGATAAGGCTGAGATGGCCGAGGACAAGGCTGTTGCATGCTCGGGTTTACGGCTTAGGGTGAAGGGTGTATAGGATTTAGGGCATTTGGGGTTTAGGTTTTATAGGATTTTTTGAGAGGTCAGGGTTCTGGGTTGATAGGATTTAAGATTTGGGGGTCAAGGTAAGGTTTCACGGCCCCAAGAATCTTAATTAACTGTGCTGGGTGTGGGATTTCACAGGGGGCTTAACATGGCTTGTTGAAAGTATCAAATTTGAGTTACAGGGGTCGGCAGTTCTGGGCAAGTTCTGCGCTTGAGCAAGATCTTGCGCCCCCAGGCCAACAAGACTTGTCGGGGTTTACGATTACTTTTGTTTTTGTTGGGCCTGGGTTTTGCACGGATGTTTGCAAGCCTTTTGCGGGCGTTGTGCCGCCTCCTCCGTTCTGCAAGCCGGGGCATTTGGCCAACGTCCTGGCCACTCCAAACTTTACCCCAGATCCCGACACCCTAATGCACTTAGCCAAAACCAAGGCCCGAACTTTTCAGACTCTTCCCGTGCCCGTGGACAGGATAGCACTGACGGCTTGAGCATGCCATCTTCTTTACCGCGGTCGAGACAGGCTCGTTCCCATGGCAATGTCGTATATAATATGCTACCTCACAGCGTAGGCTAGGATGGTTTAATTATAGCGTCCTGAAGGGAGGGTGGTTCATCTACCCCCCTTGGAGCCCCCTCCCACAAGGATACTTTTTATTTAAGTATTACTGGAACTTGCGTCTTTATCCAAATCAGCACCTCGCTGAAGTGTCGGATGTAGCACCAGTACAATCTGCCGCAGCCCGACTACGTAGTTTGAAGACACACAGCCTTAGACCCCTAACTCTGAACGATTAGTCATAGTATCCCCTCATATAACCAGAGTGTCATATACCTCAAGACCCTATTCAGGCAAACACTTGCATGATGCACAAGTCATCTGAAGCTGTGTTCGCCTCTGACGATTCCGCTTGCAACACAAGACCCTAAACCCTGTAACCCGACGTAAGGGCCCTTTGTTAGACACATGTGGCGGAGGAGAGAAGGACCCCTTCCTCTCCAGAACACCTCGGCCCCAATGTGGTTGAAACTCGCGAAGCCATGAGCAACCGAGGGGCCTTAATGCTAATTATATAATGGCGTCTATATATATATATGCACATGTTTATATGTTTATACATATATATATATACACCACATATATATATATATGTATATTAAAAATAAAAACCATTATATATATATATGTATGTATATATATATATTTATATTACAAGATCTTTATATATATATATGTATATGTCTTGTGGTATACCATACGGTGCCCCCCCCCCCCAAACCCCTAGTCTAATCACTTAGACGCCTGTATCACCCAGTCGAGGCCTCCATTGCTCAGTCCGACGAGAAAGGGGAGAACAACAGAGGTCGACGAGGGGGTTTAGGGTTTGGTGTCCAGGGTTTAGGCTTTAGGATTTTGGGTTTGGGGGTTTAGGAATTGGGGTTGAGCGTTTAGGGTTTAGGATTTTTGTTTTGGGGTTTAGGGTTTAGGATTTAGTAGAAGAGCCTAATGTAGCGGCCTAAAGAATTACATATACTGTTGTGGGGGTTCCTTATTCTGATTGTAGTAGAATATACACCAAATCCCTATTCTAATTATTAAGGCCCCTGCAGTGGGCTGTTTGGAATTCTTGGTATGCGCACACGTCAGAGGAGCAATTCTCCAATGTGCGTGTTTTCCGCATCCAGAACAGCATGTTTACGATGTGATTCCACGCAGGTAAGGCAAGAATAGCCGGCGGAAGCCGCGAACAGGTTCTAGGGGAGAATCCCTAAACCCTAAACCCCTAAACCCTAAGCCCCTGGAGCCCGAAGCCCTAAACCGGAATAGCTATGATTGAGCCGTAAGGCTTTTTGCCGGTCTGCTGCCGCGGTGGAGTTCATCCCCATCCCTGCACGGTGTAGCAAGCCCCAGCCAATCCTACGTAGTTGATTCGGCCCTAGACCCCCAGACCCCCAGACCCCAAGCCCTAAACTCTAACTGGCTTCTACGGCCAGGGGAAGATCGCACAGCTGAAGGGCAGTCGGCCGCAAAGAAGGACATGGGGCAGATGGGAGGTTCAGCCCAAAATAATGAGCCTCAAACGGTGTGCGGTATTGTGCTGACCTGCGTCAGGAAGTCAGCGGCTCTTGACTTTCTCAACGGAAGACACCTTACAGTAGAAGCTAGAAAGTTGGAACATCATTAGCCTCATGCCCTTAAAGTAAAGTAAAGGGAATCCCAGCATGAATCATCCTAAATCGATGTTCCAACTTTCTGGAGTTCACTATAGCAGTTTCCCCCATCAAGATTTTTGGAGGGGTGGGGGCAGATCTCAGGTGTGGTTCGCACACTGAGGATGTTGTATGATCCCTAAACCCTAAACCCTAAACCGTGGCTTCCGGGTCTTCTGCTGTTATTTCTTGAAGTTGCAGGGTGTTTCCATTTCGACGTCTCTGCTTTGCAGTATCTCTCTATCTGTCTGTCGGGCAAGCAAACCAACTAACCAAGCGCTTTTATGGGCACACGTATCCCTGTGCATTTGCACATGTTCGTTGTTGTGCGTTGCTGATCTAATAAGCTAAAGCCCACTAACTCTCTACACACCCTGCATATTACACAGCACATGTGTAGACAGAGAGCGATTATCGTATCCAGGCCTAATTCGCTACAAGTGCATAGCTGGGCTTTGGAGTACCATACTTTAACTCTTTTTTCCTACGGAAACCATTATGATAACGTTTATACTTTTTTCTCCCGGGTTACTTATAAGCGCAGATAGTCTACGTGATGAACGGTTATAAGATTTGAGCTCACAACCGCCGCAATCAGTACGTCCCAGATCGATGAGCTGGTTTTGGGACCTAGGGGTTTAGAGTCCAGGGGTTTAGGGGTTTAGGATTCAGGGGTTTAGGGTTTTAGGGTTAAGGGGTATACGACACTCTGCTTCCGTGCAGCCAAGTTAGTTTTTCATTGAGGGTTATAAGTAAGCTAACTATATATAGTTATATCTACTTAGAACCTTAATCAAGGTACTTCCAAGCAATGTGCATGGAAAAGTTATGCTGCGTGTAAAGTTGCCATGTCACGTGAACATCAGCACATACAGACATGAAGGATGGCTTGAATTGTTGGGCACGTGTCGATGTATATGATATCCCCCCGAAAGCAGCCTTGTGAAGTTAGCCAGTCCTCCATCTAACACACCACTTGCAAAACCTCTGTCATCGCAGGGCGACAGCGTTCAGGTGACGGTCACCGCAGCTGAGGGCGCATCCTCGCAGGACTCATTCAGGGTTCATAATTCGATTTTAAGCTTTAGGGTTCAAGGATCGAAGTTCTCAAGGAGTAACTTTACTATATGCATTCGGCCCAAACGACTTTGTGTCGGGTCGGTTTGGGGATGCTCAGAGTGCTCTTGGCTCAGAGCACAAAGGCGCTGGGGGACTTTTTGGATGTGCCTCAATCCTAATCCCTGAAGAGGGTTTGGAGGTATGCTAATAGCTGTAATAAGAAACCGCCAAAACCCTATTCTGATTAACCCCATTCTGATTACTTATCCTGATCCCTAACTACACCCTACCTGGACCTACTAAGCCCTACTTTTTTGTAGGCTCTTATTCTAAACCCTAATATGGGATTTGTAGGGACCCTACAACAAGTAGGTTAAGGTATACAAACTTTGGTCCTAAACCCTAAGCACTCAAAACGCAACCCTACGCATTGACCTATATCTTTGTCATAGTTGGGTAACATTCTACATTTTTATGGGTACTTAAAGCCAATAAGGAATATAAGTTTAAAGTTTGAATCCTATCCCAACCATGAACTAGATATGGTCTTCGTTAGGTTTGCCTTTTTGGGTTACCTTCCAGGATCCTCAGTCGAAAATTCGCTAAGCCCAAAATGGCAGTTTCCGAATATCTTATTTTGGGGGTCCTTATACTAAGGATCCTACTATTTAGGGTTCTATATTAGGGTCCCCTATTTTCGGAAACTCCCAAATAGGGAAGTTTAACGGAGGCTGTAGGTACACCCTGCGCATGATGTGCGAAAGCACGCGGAAAGGCGCTCAAGCCGTCGGCGCAGCGGAATCAATCCAAAGCGGCGACTCACAACTCGGTGCCGCTAGGTACCCATTTGGGATCTGTAGGATTTATGGTGCAGGGTTTAGGGTTCAGGGTTTAGGAGAAGCCTAACCATGTCCAGATCTAGACACTTTTGGGGGCTGTTGAATCGAGACCTAGTGATCTTATATTTTGGGTTTGAGACTTAACCCCAAACCCTAGAAGCCCTGAGCCCTAAACCCGGTGGAACTCTGAGATGAAGAGTTCCTTCCAAGGGTACTCGAATGCGAGGATCCATGTATCCCTGTAAGGGCATTATAAGGGTTCCCTTCAGAGTATTCTAAGGGTGCTGTAAGTACTCTATAGGGGATTATACTTGAAGGGGCAGGGGACTGAGTGAGTAGGTTATAAAGTAGAGTTATAAGTGCCCTAAATGGAGCTACCCTAATTATAACCGTACTTATAACCAACTTGCTAAGTCCCCTGCCCCTTCAAGTAAGGGTACTGTAAGGGGTACTTCAAGGGTACTCTAATAGGGGATTATAGAGTATTTGCAGCTCCAGGGTTTGGAGTCGTATAGGCTTGGGTCCTCGCTGCGTGGCTTGCAAATGTGGTAAGCAAGGGCCTCGTCTTAGGGTTTAGGGTTTAGGGTTTAGGGAGGGAGATCGTTCAGCTGTGCTATGCACAGCATGCAGAATCGCTGAGCTTATCTCGACATCACCGAGGATTCTCTCTTCTTGCATACCCACCGTGCCCCATGACCCGAGGTGTCGCAGGTTGAATGATGCTCGTGATGCTCCCCCCCCGGGGCTTTCTAAATCAGCCCAATCATTTGGTCGAACTGCTGCGCCTGCTGCGGGTTCCAAGGCCAGACGATCGGAGAGAGAGTTTCAAACACAATCCAGCTGATGCTCATGATGCTCGCCCCCCGGTTGTCTAAATCCGTCCAATCATTCGGTCGAACTGCTGCGCCTGCTGTGGATTCCAAGGCCAGACGATCGGGGAGAGAGTTTTAAACACAATCCAGCTGATGCTCATGATGCTCGCCCCCCGGTTGTCTAAATCCGTCCAATCATTCGGTCGAACTGCTGCGCCTGCTGTGGATTCCAAGGCCAGGCGATCGGGGAGAGAGTTTTAAACACAATCCAGCTGATGCTCATGATGCTCGCCCCCCCGGCTCTCTAAGTATGTCCAATCATTCGGTCGAACTGCTTCGCCTGCTGTGGGTTGCAAGGCCAGACGATCGGCGACAGAGGTTCAACCACACTCCAGCTGATGCTCGTGATGCTCCCCCCCGCGGGGCTTTCTAAATCAGCCCAATCATTTGGTCGAACTGCTGCGCCTGAGGACAGACGATCGGAGAGAGAGTTTCAAACACAATCCATCTGATGCTCATGTTGCTCGCCCCCCGGTTCTCTAAATCCGCCCAATCATTTGGTCGAACTGCTGCGCCTGCTGTGGGTTTTAAGGCCAGACGATGGAGAGAGAGTTCCAAACACAATCCAGCTGATGCTCATGATGCTCGCCCCCCGGGCTCTCTAAATCCGCCCAATCAATTGGTCGAACTGCTGCGCTTGCTGTGGCTTCCAAGGCCAGACGATCGGAGAGAGAGTTTCCAAGTCAATCCGGCTGATGCTCATGATGCTCGCCCCCCGGTTCTCTAAATCCGCCCAATCAATTGGTCGAACTGCTGCGCCTGCTGTGGCTTCCAAGGCCAGACGATCGGCGAGAGAGTTTCAAACACAATCCAGCTGATGCTCATGATGCTCGCCCCCCGGGCTCTCTAAATCCGCCCAATCAATTGGTCGAACTGCTTCGCCTGCTGTGGGTTGCAAGGCCAGACGATCGGCGACAGAGGTTCAACCACAATCCAGCTGATGCTCGTGATGCTCCCCCCGCGGGGCTTTCTAAAGCAGCCCAATCATTTGGTCGAACTGCTGTGCCTGCTGCGGGTTCCGGGGACAGACGATCGGGGAGAGAGTTTCAAACACAATCCAGCTGATGCTCATGTTGCTCGCCCCCGGTTCTCTAAATCCGCCCAATCATTTGGTCGAACTGCTGCGCCTGCTGTGGGTTCTAATGCCAGACGATGGAGAGAGAGTTTCAAACACAATCCAGTTGATGTGGGTTCCAAGGCCAGACGATCGGAGAGAGAGTTTTAAACACAATCCAGCTGATGCTCATGATGCTCGCCCCCCGGGCTTTCCAAATCCGCCCAATCATTTGGTCGAACTGCTGTGCTTGCTGTGGGTTCCAAGGCCAGACGATCGGAGAGAGAGTTTCACACACAATCCAGCTGATGCTCATGATGCTCGCCCCCCCGAGCTCTCTAAATCCGCCCAATCATTTGGTCGAACTACTGCGCCTGCTGTGGGTTCCAAGGCCAGACGATCGGCGACAGAGGTTCAAGCACAATCCAGCTGATGCTCGTGATGCTTCCCCCCGGCGGGGCTTTCTAAATCAGCCCAATCATTTGGTCGAACTGCTGTGCCTGCTGCGGGTTCCGGGGCCAGACGATCGGAGAGAGAGTTTCAAACACAATCCAGCTGATGCTCATGATGCTCCCCCCCGCGGGGCTTTCTAAATCAGCCCAATCATTTGGTCGAACTGCTGCGCCTGCTGTGGGTTCCAAGGCCAGACGATCGGGGAGAGAGTTTCAAACACAATCCAGCTGATGCTCCTGATGCTCGCCCCCCGGGCTCTCTAAATCCGCCCAATCAATTGGTCGAACTGCTTCGCCTGCTGTGGGTTGCAAGGCCAGACGATCGGAGTTTCAAACACAATCCAGCTGATGCTCATGATGATCGCGTCCCGGGCTCTCTAAATCCGCCCAATCATTTGGTCGAACTGCTGCGCCTGCTGTGGGTTGCAAGGCCAGACGATCGGAGAGAGAGTTTCAAACACAATCCAGCTGATGCTCATGATGATCGCGTCCCGGGCTCTCTAAATCCGCCCAATTATGCCCAGTAGCGAACCCTGAGCCCTGAGTCACAAGATCCCCCAAGCCCGGAATCCTGGAAAACCACGAAGACACGCGAATCAAGAACACAATTGTAGGGGCCGAATTAAACAAAACTACCAATACTATGCTGGGTTCCTTACCATCAATATTCTACTTTACTATAGTATAATATACCCCGAAACCCTGTTCAAATTATTAAGTTATTAAGGCCCCTATATTAGTCTGCCCAGAGACTCCAATATCCTTTCATTCAGGAATATACCTTCGCCTTCATTCATATTCGGGATCCTACTTTATTTTTCAGGTATATTCCTTTGTTTTGGGATATTGGAGTCTCCTAAACCCTAAAAACCTCTATATAGATCCCTTATAGAACCCTTAAAGGAACCCTTCTAGATCCCTAAAAAGGAACCGGAAAAAGATGCCTTTAAAGGAACCCTAGGAGTCTCTGCGTACTTGGTATATTCCTTAATTGCGGGATATTGGAGTCTCCTAAACTCAAAAAACTCAAGATAGATCCTATAGGAGCCCTTAAAGGAACCCTTATAGATCCCTATAAAGGAGCCCTATAGATCCCTTTCAAGGAACCTAGGAGTCCCTGGGAACCTGAGCCACCCACAACGCGACCCAGGCTTCTGTCTCCGATCGCGCCGGTCCCCAAGCGCCTCCCGAGGAGTCGTAGCAAGCAGAGACTTCGCAGGCAAAGCTGGGCCCTTGTTAAGGGAGCTTAGTTTAAGCTAACATAATCTAGGGTTCCTTTAAGGAGTGGTTAGAGTCGTAGTAAGCAGGCAAAGAGTTGGTGGAAACCCTTAAAGGGCTATAAGCGTACTATGCTATAGGGGCCAAAAACAATGCCAATACTGTTTTTATTTTTTGGGGGGGTTCCTTAGTATGTTATAGTATAATGGGCCCCAAAACCCTATTCAAATTATTGAGGCCGCTATATTATACTGCTTCGGACTTATTTAGGGCGGAGGAGATTTAGGACTAGGGTTCAGGGTTGTGTGTTTAGGACTTAATGTAGGACCTGATTAAGAAACCTTGGGCCTTTATTAGGGTTCCTTATATGAATCCTACTATTTTGGGGTTATAGGCCCAGGGTTTCTTAATCAGGTTCCTACATTACAAGCTTTAGTTTAGAGATTTGGCGAGAACGACGCTATGTGCACACGTTGAAGAGCGACATTTAGCTTCCAGTGATCAGGGGTTTTCTAGGTCTAGGTTGCTGCATGAGGCAGATTGGTCAGATATGAAGCCCTTTTGAAGTGCTGTAATATCTGGGTTCAGAACAAAGGGACAGAACCCGATATACTAGAGTTATTGGAGGGACCCTCCCTTGAAAAAAGCAAAATATTTCATTAGTTTTTTTCGTTTTGTTTGCGAACCTTAAACCCTAAAGCCAAACAATCCCAAAGCCCTAAACCCCAAATCCCTCCGAGGAACCTCCTTCAGAGCCTACAAGCATTGGTTCAGGAGCTGAATGCAGCTTGGATGCAACAGCTTTCTGGTGTTGGCAGGGTTGAGGGCTTTTTGGGTTTAAAGGTATCGGATTTAGGGTTTAGGGCCAAGGATTTTGGGTGTAGGGATCTTTGGGGTTTAGTAATAGTATAAGCATCTGAATAATTGGCGACTACTCTTCGTATCCTCTTATGTATTGACATATACTTATACGCTAAACCCTAGACTCCTAAACCCGAAACCCCAATCAATTCAGGGGTTTGGGATTTAGGGTGGGTGTTGCTTTCGGTGGTTTCGTGTTCAACGAGTCGGTCCATCCATCCGTCCGTCCGTCCGTCCATCCATCATCCCTATACCCTAAACCCTAAATCCTAAACCCTAAACCCTAGACCCTAAACCCTAAGCCCTAGCCTATAGGTCGTTCCGATGCGTAGACCAGACTGAGCCAAGAGGATCCGTGGAAGAGCTACTCTTAGGGTTTAGGTTATCTTGCCCATCCACTGGGCTCCGTAACTTAAGGAGTTTAGTTTAAGTTTGCATAATAGGGATCTACGGTAAATAATAGGATTTCCTTATCATGGTAACTTAAATAGATCCCTTAAAAAGGACCCTAAACCCTAAACCCTATAGATCCCTTAAAGGAGCCCTTACAGATCCTTATTATGGCAGCTTAAGTTAAACTCCTTAGCAAGAACCCAGTTTTGGTTCAACTTAGGGGTCGGTTTGCTCATGCTATGCCATGTTAAACCTGCTAAAGGGTTTAGGGTTTGGGGTTTAGGGTTTGGGGTTTAGGGTTTAGGTTTGAGGCACGATCTAAGCCCTACGCCCCAAAATCATGATGTTCTTAATCTGTCTCTTCTTCGGGCTGCTGCTGATGTCAGTTCAGGTAGGAGCCCTACTCCCTTCACCCTAAAACCTTAAACTCCCTAAAGCCCTATAACACTGATTTCCACGGCAACCCAAAGGCTCGGAAGGTCCGCACAGTCGAACTCGTTGCCAACGCGGAGATGCGTGGACGTTCTGTTCCCTGGCTGGGTTAAGGGGGTTTTGGGTTTGGTGATTAGAAGTTGGGAGTTTCCGAAAATAGGGGACCCTAGTATAGTACCCTAAATCGTAGGATCCTTATTTATAAGGACCCCAAAATAAGGCTACGCCCTAATTTTCGGAAACTCCCATTTGGATGAAACTAGGCTTCACGGCTTTAGGGTTTAAGGCTGCAGAGGGCTTTTGGGTGTTTGGTCTTTGGGGTTTAGGGTTTAGGCGTTTGGGGGTTTAGGGGTTTGGGGGTTTAGGGGTTCAGGGCTTTAGGGCTTTAGGGGTTAGGGAGGGGTTTAGGGGTCAGGAGGGGTTTAGGGGTTTTGGAGTTTAGGGGTTTAGGGTTTAGGGTTTAGGGGTTTAGGGTTTAGGGTTTAGGGGTTTAGGGTTTAGGGGTTTAGGGTTTACGGTTTAGGGGTTTAGGGTTTAGGGGTTTAGGGGTTAGGAGGGGTTTAGGGGTTAGGAGGGGTTTAGGGGTTAGGAGGGGTTTAGGGGTTTAGGGGTTTAGGGTTTAGGGGTTTAGGGTTTAGGGTTATCATCGGGTTGCAGGGTTGGATGTTTCAGGGCTTGGTGTTTGTAGGGTGCCATTGCACGCCCGGAAGTTCAGGAATGTCAGTTTCAGAGTCTGGAACTTGGTATTGAAGTCTTCAGGAGGGATGTCGCAGTTAGTAATCATGGTTGGCTTTCCTGATTGCAGCTTGGAGCTTACTACGGTCCGTTTAGGGTGTAGGGTTCAAGTGTGGAACTGGCCTCAATCCTGGGTCGAGTTGTGCACATATTGCAGAATGCTCCGGGTGCTGCGCTTATGCGAAGATGCGACATGGGTGCCTTTTCCGCATTGCATGCTGCTTGGCTTGATTGAATCATGTGTCTGGGTAGCACGGTTTAGGGTTTTAGGGTTTAGGGTTTAGGGTTTTAGGGTTTAGGGTTTAGGGCTTACTTCGGGCGTATTACAGGATACTTATACAGGTTACTCTAGGGGGACACAAACAGGAATCCTTCCGAAGCCTATGTCGAAAACGCTAAGCCTGGCGTCCACCGTCTACCCCCGAAGCCCTCCACCCGAAATCCCCAAAACCCTAAACCCTAAACCCCCCTATCCCTAAAACCTAAACCCTAAACCCTAAAACCCTAAAGCCCTAAACCCCCTAAACCCCCAAACCCTAAATCCTCAAACCCTAAACCCCCCTATCAACGCTCAATCCCCAAAACCTTAAACCCGCAAGCCCCAAGCCCAAAACCCGACCTTGACCCTGAATTGCCTACCTTTGTTAGGGTTCCTTAGATATGATTTCCTTCTATGAATCCTTGGAAAGGTAGGTTATTCAGGGTTAAGGTAAAGCTTAAACCTAAAACCCACAAAGCCATTAAGCATTCCGTGTCCCCAGAGATTCTGAACCCTAAACCCTATAGAGCCCTGAGAGGAACCCTTAAAGGAGCCCTTATAGATCCCTTTAAAGGGTTTAGGGTTTAGGGTTAAACCCTAGGTATTCATTGAGGGATATTTAAGCAACCCTTAAAGGAGCCTGTATAGATCCCTTTAACGGCTTTAGGGTTTAGGGTTTATAGGGTTTAGGGTTNGTTTAGGGTTTAGGGTTAAACCCTAGGTATTCATTGAGGGATATTTAAGCAACCCTTAAAGGAGCCTGTATAGATCCCTTTAACGGCTTTAGGGTTTAGGGTTTATAGGGTTTAGGGTTGAGGGGTTTAGGACTTCAGGGTTGTTTAGGGCTTCAGGGTTTAGGTCTAGGTATTCCTTCATTGAGGGATATTTCAGCATTCCGGGACCCAGGCCACCGAGGACGAGGAGGCGGAGAGGTCCATCTGCTCGGATCCAGGTCCCTCTATGCTTCTACGGTCAGGAGTTGAGGGTTTAGGGTTTAGGGGTTTAGGGTTTAGGGTTTAGGGTTTAGGGTTGAGGGTTTAGGGTTGAGGGTTTAGGGTTTAGGGTTGAGGGTTGAGGGTTTAGGGTTGAGGGTTTAGGGTTTAGGGTTTAGGGTTGAGGGTTTAAGGCTTAGGGATATAAGGTTTAGGGTTTTAGGGTTCAGGCAACATGAAAGAAACCCGCTCTGCACCCCTAGACCCTAAACTGCCCAAAACCCTACGCGACTACACCTTACGCAGTTATAAACCCTAAACCCGTAACCCCCAAACACCTAAACGCTTATAAACTCTAAACCCCTTAACCCTAACCCCTAAAACAACAAACTCGCTATAAATACCCTCAATCCTAAACCCTGAACCCTAAAGCCCTAAAGCCCTCAACCCTCAACCCTAAACCCTCAGCCCTAAAACTTATAAACCTTCCGGAGATTTGGATATTGGAGTTTCCGAAAATAAGGGACTCTAATGTAGTACCCTAATGAATAGTAGGATCCTTATTATCAGGACCCTAAAATAAGGTACCCCTAATTTTCGGAAACTCCCATTTGGATGTCAAGGTTTGGGTTGCAGGTTCAGGAAGCTCAACACACTGTGCCCCGCTAGTCCTCAACAAAATCGCAAGCGTAACATAAGGCCCGGGCAATTAGCACGACTATCTCCTTTTGGTACCCTTGAGGTCCCCTTTATAGTACCCTATCCCCTTTATAGTACCCTATCCCCTTTATAGTACCTTACAGCCCCTATAAAGCTCTAATATACTATCCCCCAGACCCTGTGATACTTATTACAATCAGCAAGGCCCTATATGAACCGGAGATCTGCTCCACGGCCCCAACTGAACTAGCCCCTTTCAAGGTTTGGGGCTTTAGGGTTTTAGGGACCTAGGGTTCAGGATAAAGGGTTTAGGGTTCAGGGTTTAGGGTTCTGGGTTTAAGGTTTAGGTTGAGGGTTTAGGGCTTTAGGGTTTAGGGTTCAGGCTTTAGGGTTCAGGGTTTACGGTTGTGAAGCTTGCCGGCGGGCGCCCCAAGCCTGAACTGGTGACTATCAACAGATCCCCTTCGTACTTATTCCTAGGTTCCCCAGTAGTACCCTTTTGCCCTTTTTCTTTTGGGTTCCCCTATTAAAATCGAGACTGGGGAACCTAGATTCAGATTCAGACCCATACCCTGAACCCTAAACTTATGCAGTTGAGAAAGGTGGCTAGTGCACTTCAAAAAAAACTTATGCAGTTGTCAAAAGAACGGATTGCACGGAAAAGCGAGTATTAAAACTCAACCGGGTATCATGTTTCGGATGTGGAGTAGAGTAGAGAAGGCACAGCACGCTAGCATTGAACCTCACGATCGCAACGTCACGATCGGCCTTGTTTTGGGTTAGGGAGTTTAGTTTGTTTGGGGTTTATGGTTTAGGGTTTTGCGTTCAAGGTTTAGGACAGTTTTCTGTTCGCGATTTCCGGGTTTGAGTTTTGTCCAACTTTCAGGGTTCTACTGAGTAGCGGTAGAACCCTAAACCCTAAAAGCAATCTGACCATTTAAACTCTGAAGGCCACCTTTCTGCACTCCAAACCTTGCCCTTGGGGTTGGCAGGGTTCGGGGGTTTAGGGGGTTTGGGTCAGGGTTTAGGGTTAGGGTTTAGGGTTTAGGGTTAGGGTTATGGATCGCCCTCAGAACAGTACCTCCCTGGGACGGCTGTATGTGGCAAAAGTAGTTCCTTGCAGGTGCCACATTCACAGAACTGGCTCGATGCGTGCTGAATCTTGGGACGATATGTATAGATGCAAAGGTCTTAAGCTTCTGTTGAGATTGAGACGTGTTCTTGCTTTTCTGAGGGCTTGCTGTAGCGAATCCGGAAGTCCTACACAACTTATGCATGGTTCTTCGATTCGACTTATTGAGAACAAGCTTTGCAACTTCGTTTAGGGTTGGTTTGTCCGAAAGAGCTTCGGTTGTCCAGGCCGTGCGGGGATTGTGATCGAGGGCAAGAGCCTCGTTGTATTTTTTGCATGTAATATAGGGGCCATAATACTTGCCTATGCTTTCTTGGGAGTTCCTTATTATAATTAAACATTCAATGGTTTCCAAAACCCTATTTTAATTATTAAGGCCCCTATATTAACTCCCCGCAAGCAGATCTTGATGCAGCACCGCGAACTGTCTGAAGCCTAAACTCGACCGCCGTAAATCCTCAACCGGAGGAGAAAAAGAGCCCATTGCACTTAAACACAAAAACCTCCTCCGGAAACCCCAAAGCGTTTCGTGCCGAACCCATGTTTTTTAGAATTACATAAAACTCCTTATCATACAACCCTTACAGTAAGGATCCCTTAAAGAAAGCCTTTAAAAGAACCCTATTCTAAGACTAAGGCCCCTAAACCCTAAACCCTTATAGTAGAAGCCAGAAAGTTGGAACATAATTGTCCCCATACCCTTGAGGTGAACTATAAGGATCCTAGCACTAATCCTCCTAAAGCCATGTTCCAACTTTCTGGCTTCTGCTATACGTAGCCAGAGCCTTCGAGCACCTGAGAACCCTAAACCCTAAACCCTTGCAAACTGCGAAGCTCCCGAGACAAAAGAAGTTGATGAATGAAGGTTTTTAAAAGCCCGCTATTTTTTTTTAAACCCTCTTCTTTTTTTAAAAACCCTCAAGAGCTGAGGAGAAGAGATGTTGAGAAGGCACGGCCCGCCGCACGCACGTGGCATCCTTTGAAAGCAGCCCTTAAAATCCCTTTCCCGAAAGCCCTACACCCTAAAAGCCTACAGTAAACCCTAAACCTTCAATGAAAGCCTAAAACCCTAAACCCTAAAAGCCTAAACCCCAAAGCACTATGATCCCCTAAACCCTAAAGCCCTAAACCCTAAAGCCCTAAGGCCCACGAGGGCCTTCAACCTGAAAATCGAAGATATGATCTTCCAGTCTTCGTCGTCGTAGTCACATCAGTTTTTGTTTGAGGGGGGGGGGGCAACAGATGGTAATAGTATCAGGGTTTAGGGCTTAGGTCCCCTTCTAGTCCCGATGTCGTTATAGAGCATGTCCGCAAACCCTATTCTTCAAATTCAGGCTCCCATCTCAAGCTCTGCAGAACCCTGAACCCCATCCTTTTACAAGGCCTCAAGGAGCCCTCAAAGTAAAATTGAAAGGAAGCCCTAGAACTTATAAGCCATGGTAGTAGGTGGGAGCTGTGGTCCCGGTCTGGGTTCGATAACTTGCCAAGCTTGGTGTTTAGGGTTTAAGTTAGGGTTCAAGTACATGTACATACATGCAGGCAGGCAGACCGACAGACAGACAGACACAGAACATACACGAGTACCTACATGCATACGTACATACATGCATACAGTATTTTTGCTATATATATATATATATATACACATACGCGTACACACATGTGCCGTGCATACATGTGTGTGTGTGTGTTGTTTTTGCTTTTATGATGAACATTATTGTGCTTCGGGCATGGGTTATAGCCTGAACTGAACATATGCAAATATTTGTAGCCGGCTATATTTCCATGTTGGTGCTGTGAGACAAAAACGCATGTCAACAGTGTGAACGTATGAGCACGTGTGGGTATGTATGTGTTTGTATACGCACATACAGATAAGCGCAGGTAAGCACGGATGCGAACAGATGTGGAGATCGTGATAGAGATCCAGTTAATTAAAGGTGAGACACGGGGAAATCTTCAGCGTTGCTCTTCTGGTCGCAGTCAGTCTATGGCGCATGTGTGTGCGGGTTGAACTTCAGGCAGGTGTGCAGGCAATGTAGAGGCCCAAATACTCACCTATACTATTCTGGGGGTTCCTTGTTGCAGTTATAGTGTAATATACCCCGGCAGACGTGCCAACATTCAGAGCACGAAATAAAGCATCAAACCCTTGGCCTGAACCCTAAGCCCCCAAGCCTAAACCCCGCACCCTGAACGGTTCAGGGATTAGGGGTCTAGGGTTTAGGGTTTAGGGCCCCACCAGGTGTCGAAGCTGGTTCGGAGCGGCGTGTCTGTGAACATGGCTCTTCGGGAGGCCTCGTAGTTGGTTTCAGCCTAAACCTCATCCCTATAACCCCCAAACCCCAAACCCTAAACCCCAAACCCTAAACCCCTAAACCCTAAACCCCAAGCCCTAAACCCTAAACCCCAAAACTCCTCAAGCTGTCAACGGCAGACCCCCCTAAAGCCCTGTAGGCCCTTAAGCTCCGAAATCCTCAACCCTCGGCCCCTACCTGGACCCTAAAAGTATGTGGAATAATAGCCTTTCGTAAGGGTTTAGGGTTTTGGGGTTTAGGGTTTTGGGGTTTAGGGTTTAGGGTATTCGGCCATTATTTTACTTACTTTTGAGGGTCTGGGTAAATCTGAAATCCAAAGCTAAGTTTCTTGACATCCAAAGCTCAATTCCTTGACCCTAAAACCCAACCCCAAGTTTGTAAATTACCAAGGCCCACAACCCTGAACCTAAATCTTAAATCCCCAAGCCCTCATAGCCCTAACGCTAAATCCGAAGCCACAAAATCCCAAAACTGAGAGCACGTAAACCCTGAGCCCTCTAGCTCTAAGCCCCTGAAAGCCCTAAACCAGTATCTGCAAATTGAAGTTTCGGAGATGGCCGAGTTTTGAACTGATTGCTGAGAGAGGTTTGCATGGTTTTGGCGACCATTTAGGGTTTAGGTTTTATAGACGTTGTGTGGGGTTTAGGGTTTAAGGTTTAGGGTTTAAGGTTTCATAGACGTTGTGTGGGGCGGTCATAATGGTCCAGTCCAAAGCCCTGACGGGAGGAGCACGGTGGCTTTGTGCACTTCTCCACCCTGCTCCATGCGGCCGCCAGATTTGTGGGAAAGATGGTGTTTTTTCTTGGTTCATCTGATCCCCCTGGACCCTTAACTAAGGGGGTTTGCTACGTTTTGTAAATACGATGGTACGAGGAGTTTTACGAAGGAGTTGGGCATTTAGGGCCTCAGGCTTGGGGTGTTTAGGGACTTCAGGCCTTGTGCACGAAGCCAGTCGCGGCCTAGGCCTAGCCAGACTTTATTTAATCCCCAACCGCCAGACGCCAGTAGGGCCCCACAGTATCATTATCGTCGCTGTTTCATGCCGTATCTAGGCTACTGGTATCATCCATCACTATATTTTGTTGTTGCAACTACTGCATTGCCGTATATTGCCGTATTTGACATTGTTGTTCTTGGTAGTACTAGTTACTACTGTCGCTATGCCTGGCTTTGTGGTTGCTGTCGTCGTCGTTGCTGCTGCTGTTGCTGAGCCAGTATTGTCGCTGTAACTAAGCCGCTTGGCGTTGCTGGCGTTAGTTGTCTTGTGTATTGGCCTTGCCGATACTGTCAGTACTGTCACTTCTGTGATGTGTGGGCGGAGCGGTAGTGGTGGCAGCAGCATCACGATCATCGCAAGTAGTTCGCTACTGTCGTTAAATCCGCCCTCACGTTCCAGCCGTGCCAGTTTGTCTGAGCCTAACCTAGATGGGCAGTAGCACGCTTCCCGTTCGGAACAGGAAGCTGCTAAACACCGAACGACGAAGGTCGGTTGCACTTTTCAGCTGCGCCGATGTGACGAACACTTATTTGGAGCTATAGTGTCTTGTGATCTGTAGAGGCACGACAACATCCCGCTGAAACCCTATCCGAACTATTCAGGCCACATGAGAGTTATCCCGTCCCTAAACTCTAAACTGGCTCTAAACCCTACATAAACCCTAAACTCCTAAACCCTGAACCCTAATGCAACCATCTGAGGTGTGTGACATGCCGACAGAGCCAACCGGCCTTCCTCAGGAGACCGCTTCTCCCTGAGAGTGGAGAGTCTAGTTCGTCGGCCACAACCTACGTTCTTGTTCAGGGGGTTTGGGGTTTGGGGTGAGGATTTACGACAAGTATAAAGATTAACTTTCGCTACAATAATGTGATGGTAAGGAACGTATGCTACTCCTTTGCGTAGCTTCCGGCTTCACGACCTGTGTCCTATTACAATGCTAGGCTGTTGTCTTCCTCTATAAGCCGAACAGCCTTCACCTGGAACCCCAGCCAGTATCACAAATCCATAAGGCGTAATTAAAGCCGAAACCACTCGGCCTTGAACTGAAGCCCTCACCGACCATAACCGCAAAACCCTAAACGCATACTTGTAGGAGGATTTGGGGTTTAGGGGTTTGGGCGAAACCTCTGAATCCTCAACCCTAAACCATTAGGGTTTAGGGTTTAGGCATTTTGTTGCTTTCATGGGCTGCGGACTTCCGGGTTCGCTTGCCGGGGCGACGTCTGACGTTTAAATCAGATGGAGGCTGGGCTCCGGACCTACCGTATTTGCATACATGTGGGCAGCTGTCAAAATTAAGGTCCCTTTTTGGGTACCCTAAATAATAGGTGCAGTATTATAATAGGGACCCAAAAAGGGACCATAATTTTGACAACCACCCATGTATAGTAGAAGCCGGAAAGTTGGAACATTAGTGTCCTTGCGCCCTTGAGGTAAAGTATAAGGGATCCTAGCACCAATCCTCCTAAACCCATGTTCCAACTCTATATATATATATATATCTATGTATGTATGTATGTATGTATATATATATACACACACATTATAGCTTTTCCTTGTCTCCCCGGCCACTTCAAAGTCCAGGTCTCTATGAGAGTCTTGCCCGGGTCTTACCGGTGTATCAGAGGTTGTATGCGGTGTCAGAAGTGTGGTACGGGCTTTCTGAATATTGGGGTTTAGGGTTTAGGGTACGGTGTCACAAGTGTGGTACGGGCTTTCGTTAAGATTAGGGGTTCCTGTTTTTTGCTGGCCCTTATAAGAAGAACCTGCACGCTAGCACCCTCTGAAACCCTGAAATCTGACTCCAAACCCTGGACCCTAACACACCAAACCCCAAACCCGTAAACTCAAATCCAAACAAAGCCCGAGAAGTCCAAAGGCCCTGAACCCTGTGTTTAGCCTTCCCGAAGCACTACGCTGCTGTCACTACACCCTACCTAGATAGTTTTATGGTTAGGATCTGTTATGTAGAAAATTCGGTGCCTTAAAAAGGGGGTAGGGTATGAGCCTCGAGGTAAACCCTAAACCGTCGCAGGAGGGATGTGTTCCCATCATCGAAGCGCTGATCTTGGCAAAGGCCTGGGCAAGATCCATCTGGGTGGTTGTCAAAATTAGGGTCCCTTTTTGGGTACCTCGTATAATACGGCACCAATTGTTTAGGTACCCCAAAAAGGGACCCTAATTTTGACAACCACCCATCTGGACCCTAAACCCTAAACCCCTAAACCCTAAAACTCAGTTGTTTTTTTCGTTTGGTGGTTGGAGGGAAGGCTTCAGGGTGTTTAGGGTCTGAAGACGGTGTTTGTTTTAAGGGTTTTAGGGCGTAGGTTGTTAAAACCTCTGCTTTTTTTTGGTGGTATTAGGGCTTCGGATTTTAATGAGTTGCATCTCAACAGCGTTTTGTGCGTTTTGTCGTGTTTTGATGGCTTTAGAACCACATGTCTCGGGCTTTGTAGTGTCCTTTTGTGCGGGTTGGGTTTCAGAAATACTGCAGAGGTGCCTTGTTCAGGGGTCCAGATCAAATGAAGTATCCTGCCGCGTAGACTCTGTAAGAGGGTCCCTTACTGTCAGAAGCTCTCTAATCGCATGAATTGAGTTGCTGGTGGGTTTGAGGTTTTAGGATGGTTTAGGGTCTGTAGTGCTTCAGACCGTTAGCGATTTAGGGATGCTGATCAAGTTGCACACAACCCTGGAGCCCAGAATATGAATCCCAGAATATAGGGTTTCGGGTTTGCTGCTTGTGGAAGTCTTCTGAACTCTAAGTATCCCAGTTTGTTACCACACCATAGAGAACTATTCCGTGCGCTATCGTGCTGTTGCCGTTCGACCACAAAATCTGCAAGCTTATTAGCTAAACCTTACACTGTATCAGCCCGAGAAGCCCTAAATCCACAACTATTAACCCTATATAAGCCCTAAACCCTACAGCTATCAACTAAACCCTGCAAGCCGTAAAAGCTTAAAATCCTTATACACCCTACAAGCCATTTTATGTAGGAACCTGATTAAGAAACCCTGGGCCTTTTGCCCCAAAATAGCAGGGTTCATATAAGGAACCCTAATAAAGGCTTAAGGTTTCTTAATCAGGTTCCTACATTAGGCCCTAAGCCATGCGGGCGTGCGCAGAGGCGAATATCAACCCGAGGAACTCAACCGGGGCAACCCCGATTATGCTCCTCGTTTTCAGAGATGGGGCTGAAAGGTTTAGGGGTTCAGGGTTTAGGGTTCAGGGTTAAGGGTTTAGGGGTTTAGGGTTTAGGGCTTAGGGGTTTCGGGTTTAGGGCTGAAGGGTTTAGGGGTTCAGGGTTTAGGGTTTAGGGTTCAGGGTTCAGGGGTTTAGGGGTTTAGGGTTTAGGGCTGAAGGGTTTGGGTTTGTTTTGGTTTTTATAGGGGCCCCATAGAGCTTAGGGTTTTTAGGCGAGGTGTATATAATATAGGGCTTGTCATCGTCTGAGAGTTCAGGTTTAGGGCTTTTAGATTTAAGTAGGCATAGGACCTAGTGTTTTGGTTTCTGGGTTCCAGATTTTCGATGTGTAAGGGATTTCCGGTTCCAGATATTGGGTGTATATAGGGTCTATGGTTTAGTTTTTTTGTAGGAATACGGTCTAGGGTTTTTACAGGGTTTAGGGTTTCGACTGGGACGTCTACGATGTGAGTGTTGCAGATCGCAGAAACTTCATGGGCTACAGGATCTCATGGGACGTTGCTAAGCCCCTAAACTGCTAAACTCCTAAACCCCTAAACCCCTAAACCCCTAAAGCCCCAAACCCTAAACCCCTAAACCCTAAACCGAGCCTTCCTGCTGGGGGCCTAGTTTTTTCACATTTGGGCCTCCGTTGGTCGAGTTCTCTTCCTGCCACGGAAGTCCGGGTGCAGTGTAGCCAAACCGAAACCCCAAACAGCCCTAAGCCCCAAACCCTAAACCCCAAACCCCTAAACCCTAAAACCCTAAACCCTAAACCCCAAACCCTAAACCCCAAGCCCTAAACCCCAAACCCTAAACGCTGAACACAGAACCGCAAAACACACCCAGTAGGCTACCCAGAAGTATTTCTCTACCCTGCCAAAGCGCATCAGATCTCTCTGACCAGCGAACCTGAGAAAAAGGAACCTGCATATTACGGGATCCGTCTTCTACTCGGGATCCTAGGATCCTGATTTATATGGACCACGAGGCAAGCAGCCCCTTAGCTTTCTAAGCACTTGCAGGTGTCACATCTTGTAACCGATTGTCTTATTGTATAAACTCAACCAAAGCCCACGGGCGTCCACTGCCTCTCCCCGTTTTGTAGAAGACCCTAAACCCTCAACCTTGTGACGCCCTAAACTCTACTAAACCCTAAACCCTAAACCCAAACCCCAAACCCTAAACCCTAAACTCTACGAAACCCTAAACCCTAAACCCTAAACCCAAACCCCAAACCTAACCCCTGCCCAACCCTAGACTCGAAGCCCTCAGCCCTCAACCCCTAAGGTATGCCTGCCGTCAGAAGAACGTGGAGGTGGTGAAGATGCCACTCTTCCTGGGCTTTGGAGTACCATACTTTAAACTTTTTTCTTAAAGGAACCATTATGAAATACAAGTTTATACTCTTTTCTCCCTGGTTACTTAAAAGCCCAGCTTCTGGTTAGGATTAAGGGTTCAGGGTTTAGGCAATGGGGAGTTTAAACAGCTTCGATCTTTTTTGATGTCGGCTACCGGAAAGCAATCGCCTTCTTGGTCGAGGTCAGTACCCTAAACCCTGTTTAGGGGTTTAGGGTTTAGGGGTTTAGGTTTAGGGTTTAGGGAACCCTAAACCCTAAACCTCAAGCCCTACTTGATCCCTCGTTGCTGTCTTTGATGCCGCTCAAAACCCTGAAGCTCCGATTCCGAAAGCCCGAGCCCTAGCCCCGGAAGCTTACAAATGCCTATACAAACCGTAACGGTGGGGGGTTGAAACTACGGGCTTTCCTTCTTCTGTGTTGATGCGGCACTGCCCCGAGGCCTAGCACTTGCATGTGAACTCAAGGCGCCTATCTCAAGAAGATGCCAGCACTCCAAACCATACAGAAGTCAGGCTAAACCCTAATCCCTAAGTCCTGAAACCCCTAAACCCCTAAACAATGAACCCTTCAGCTGGTTGAGGGAGGCTTTGGCGCAAGTTTCGGGTTCAGTGTTCATGTGGTCGCGGACGAGGCTCATCAGCCATGGTGCCCGCGTTTGGCCCTGCGACGAGGCCGGGTGCAGATAGATAGTCGCGGCTACGAGATTAAGTGTGACTGACGAAGCCCATGGATCTTGGGAAGTGGGGTTTTGGAGCTCGGTTTTTTTGGGGTTTTGGATTTGGGAGTGGTAGGGATTCGGTTTGGGGATGTACTGTAGCGGCACTTGGAGACGCAGAGTGTCTGAGCAGCAGATATTATATTGAAATGTCTTAACAAGGAGCCTGCGACCCTTTCATTACCCCCAAATACGAAACCCTGAACGAAATCCTACCTCATAAACCCTAGACCCTAATCCATGTGTTGACGCTGCTTGCATCGCTGGTGAGCTCAAGTAAACAAGCTTCCTTTCATCGCATTTGCACGAGGCTTGTATAATGTGTTTCGTTTCGTATACTTGCTGCTTAGTGTTACTTCTGGTTTCATTTTTGTCATGACCATTACTAGTGGTATTATCACTGTTACTGCTGTTCTTGTTTTGGTATTTTGTGTATTGTTCTCATTAGTAGTAGTCATCGTCGTCGTTTTCAATGTCGCAGTCGTGGTCGCAATCGCAGTCGGTGTCGTGGCCGTCGTAATGTAGTGGTAGCAGAAGTAGAAGTAGTAGCTAGTAGTACGAGTAGTGGTAGTGGTACTGGTACTGGTAGTAGTGGTAGTAGTGGTAGTATTGGCCATTGTGGCAGTAGTGGTCGTAGTGGTGGTAGTGGTGCTAGTGTTGGTAGTGGTACTACTAGTAGTAGTAGTAGTAGTAGTAGCAGTAGTACTAGTAGCAGCAGCAGCAGTAGCAGTAGCAGTAGCAGCAGTAGCAGTAGCAGTAGCAGCAGTAGCAGGAGTAGCAGCAGCAGCAGTAGCAGCAGTCGTGGCGATGGTCGTGGCAGTGGTAGTGGCAGTGGTATATAGTGGGCGTGGTAGTGGTAGCAGTAATAGTAGTAGTAGTAGCAGTAGTAGTAGTAGTAGTAGTAGTAGTAGTAGTAGTAGTAGTAGTAGTAGTAGTAGTAGTAGTAGTAGTATGAGTAGCCAGTACCAGTACCAGTACCAGTACTAGTAGTACTAGTAGTACTAGTAGTACTAGTAGTAGTACTAGTAGTAGTACTAGTACTAGTACTAGTACTAGTACTAGTACTAGTACTAGTACTAGTACTAGTACTAGTACTAGTACTAGTAGTAGTAGTAGTAGTAGTAGTAGTAGTAG